>APFE030939822.1:50219-72143 GCA_000404065.3 Pinus taeda
TTGACTAAAAACTAGTTGTTAAGGTTAGTTTTTATTAAATAATATTATTTTCATAACAGTTAATTGTGGATCTTGATGCATCTTGTCGATATTTATTCATATTGATTGATCTATTTTTTCACTTTGGTCTTGAAGAACCTCATTGGTAGGTTCGAAACATTGACCATAAAATTATTGGATGTGATTAATCCAAAAGATAGTCTCAAACATATCTAACATGAATTAACAATATACACATCAACACCAACATATAAATTAAGTATATCAACATGAACAAAAAAAGATGCACCATATATATATAATCGTGTCAAGTAAAATATCTTATACAATAGTAGCTGTTGCAGCCAGGTTTGTAGCCGAAGTCTATACAACAATAGTACCACAGTAGGATCACCATCCTGATCACCACAAGGATCATCACCCTAATCATCATGATCTTATGGAGTAGTACTAGGTGAAGACTCATTTGTATCTTTTGCATGCCCATGATTCCTCCTCGATGCTAGTAGCCTAATAGCTCCAACAATACGATGCATCAGACTCATAATATCGTGTGCATAGTCCTTCAAGAACTCTGTAGGGCTAGGATATTCCCCAATGTCTTGAATTATTGTAGGGCGGACTCCCTCCTCGACCAAAATTCCAAATTGTCAGTCACAGTACTCCATCCTAAATCAGACACAAGCCCTACATGCCTGCATGCCTACACCCATCTGCATCTGAGGATGTGCCTCACCCTCTATGACCTCGACCATCTCTGCATCTCCCTCCAGTGGGGGAGGAGGAATGTCCCCATTGAAACTACCAATGTCTACGAAATATATAGGACACAACAATAATTAGACAGATTCATTAAACAATTTAATAAAACAAGTTAAAGAACATGATAGAATAAATGGTATTGTAATTAATTAAAATAATAAAATGGAACTAGATTAATTTAAAGAAAACACCAATATTACCTCTATCATCTGGAGGCTCGTCTGGTGTGAAGAGGATGTTGGCACATTGTTGCCAATCCATCCCCGCGTAAGGAAATGGCACCAAGATAAACATGTGGTCATCCTCACTGCCTAGTAGCCCCAGTGCCTTAGTGTAAATCTTGGTTGAATGCTTCGATAGGCCCCTCTTCGGCATCATCTCACCCCACATGTGCATTTTCACCTCATTCATCGACCTAAGAGGGCGACAGTCAAAAGTAGCCCTCATCTCTATAAACCTCTCAAAAAATAAACAAAAAAACTCTGATGCAAAAGGGGAGTTTTCCCTTCCATGTATCATAGCAGACCATTTGATACATCATGGCCTATACACCAAATAATTGACATAAAACAAAAGAGGACAACTAATTTGTTGCCCATCACTAGTATAGTGTGCAATGGTACTAACTAATAGTGATAGGTACGTAACCTCCTCTGCACCAAAAGAAGTGATCTGTAGCTATCCACCATACACCTAGAAATTTGTTGCACGCACTAGATGATCCCCAACATATCTCTGAGAGTAGGCAATCTTACTCTTTGTTGCAACACCATGGGGGCCATAAGGGAATTGGGGAAAATCCTCCCCTCTCCTGGATATGCCAGTGATGAAATATATGTCCTCCTCAGTGGGCCCATACCACATGTTAGGACTGACATGGAAAGCTTGTTGGTGGGCATCCCACCAACGTATAAGTTGTGTCGATAACCAAGAGCGCCCCTTCAGGGATGTAACCTCCTCATAATACTTAAGGAGACCTACATTCATCAAGAGGACTTGGGTTGATGCAGTAATAGGGCTAGGTTATAAATATTTCTCCCTCTTTCATGCCTCCCATGGTCAAACCACATTGCATTGGTCTGCGATTTTCTACTGTCGTTGTTGCTCCTCCCTCTATTGACATCTATGTTGCATGATTGACATATAAAATACATCAGTCTCATACAGAAAACATAATTTTTTTTTATTAAATGAAAAATGTGTTTATAAATATGAAAATATAACTTTCAATAAATTAAAAAAGTAGCCTCAATGTGCCTAAAAAAATAGTAAAGCGCAAGAAACGGTGTGCCACAAAACCCAATAGAGGATTGACAATGGTGTGTACAGCTACTTGGTTCACTAATTAAACATTGATTTTTTTATTTCTCAACGTAGTGTGTTGACATACAAGTCATATCAATGCGTATGAATAACCTTTTTTCACTGAAACGAAACGTTCATGTTAACGAATGCACCAAACTATATTTTTTTAATATTTATGCATACGGTGTGTTTGATAAAAACAAATGCATCAAGAAGTAACTTTTACTAGACCCACCATGATAAAAATTATAACTTTCCCGGTGCGTATCAATTTACCAAACGCACTACTTAAATATTGGTTTTTTATTTCTCGACACGGTGCTTATGAATAACTTTTTCGCACTGAAACGAAACATTCAAGTTAACGAATGCACCTAGCTATATTCTTTTAATATTTATGCATGTTGTATGTTTTCTAAAAAGAAACACACTGGGTAGTAAATTTTACCAAACACACCGCGACAAAAATTATAATTTTCCCATGCATATCAATTTACCAAACACACCACAAAATTGTGATGTGTTTTCGGTTCGCATTGATTTTCGATGCACCCTATAAATTTACAGTGTGCACCACCATTAGTGCGATTTGAACCAATCAAACACACTACGCATGAAAAAAAAATGGATTTGTTAACCTAATTTTCAATTCTACTTTGTTAAAAAGTTAAATTAAATAGAAACATAGAAATTACCTATACATTTTCTCGTCAGGGAGCCATAGTTAACACGTAAATGAAAAAAAAAAACAAATTTTAGCATTGTTTGAGAAAATTCGAAAGCAATGGATGGAAGGATGGCAAACAAGGGAAGCACTGAACCTAACTCAAGCTAAATCTAACTCAAGCTAGGAAATCCTTCTTAATGGATGTGCTCCAAGAAAGATATTAACTATTGATTAGAGTGGTCGAGGAACCTCTAGTTATTTAATAAAGAAGGGATATGATCCATAGTTGGGAGATGTATCCCTTCCATCCAAATATTCATTATGGAATAAAACTTGGCACATTAGTGGGATTCCCAAAAGAAATATTTTTTGTTAGGTCTTAGCCCATGGGAGGATTGTAATCGTATAAAATTTGGCAAAAAGTGGGATTCAAGGTCTTTTGAGGTTTGCATTGTTATTTAGATGCTTGAAAACTGAATCTCACTTATATCAGGAATGCAAGGTTACTGATTCAATTTAGCAACATGCTTTAAAAGGAATCAAACATCATCTTCATAAGCCAATTTCCTAGAAATGTCTTTTAGGAAAGTAGGGTTTGTTGAGAAATTTAGGGGCAACTTAATTAGGTGATTTCTCTAACTTTGATAACTTCTTGTGATGTACTTTTACTTAACTTGATTAGCTTCTTCTTTCACTTGATTATTAATGTGTTTTCTATCATCAAACGACTCCCAAACAATGAATTACAATGATACAAGAAGACACAAGATATAGCCTATAAGTCATGGCCAAAACCTCTCCTCTTGAGAGGAAAATCCACAAGAACTCTTCTCTTCTTATAGAACTTCAAATGACAAATTCCAAGATTAAGAACCTTGAAAATGACCCCTCCAATACCAAGTCAAAATTCTCCTTAAAGAACTCCCTTCTCACAAAGTCAACCCAAGTCAAACTAGCTTCACAACTCGCTGCAACTTCTCCTTTGTGCTCAACTTTGGACCTACAATTTGTAACTATGATTTTCGACCTCTTGCAATCTCTGAAATTTTTAGCCTCTGGAAAATTCACATGTGTGATTGTCTTTTAGGGCAGAAGTTAAGTCTCTTTCCTCTTCATTAGGCTTGCTCTTATTTTCTAAGGTACTTGTCCCCTTTCTTAGATCTCTTGGCTTCCAAACTTCAACTTCTTTTTAGGAGTCTACAATTTTGGCTCACCTGCGTTGGTGTTGCCCTAATATTCGCATGTGTGAGGAAGTGATAGCCCAAAAATATTCCTTTCACACCTTCTCTTTCTTCTTCCTATTGTCCTTCTTCCTCTTCGTTGGTTCTAGGTCTTCTTTTATTTATAAAATGAACTTGATTGGATACTCCACCAAATGAGATCGAGCTCTCTTATATATAGTCTCTTTGAGGAGGTTGAATAGTTGTTCATGAGGCTGACTTGTTGCTGCTATTTGACAAGGTCTCGGAGGGTCTTTATGATACATTTAATTCTACAAAAAATTTCATTTACAAGATACAACATGCCCAAATGGGTCTTACATGTATGAAAATGACTCTTTTTACTTCATAATTCTATGTAAAACCTAGAAGCACTCAATGGGTGCTTGAATTGTGAATAAATTTACATTGAGTATGAAACCCATGCATGAATAATGACAAAAAATAAATTTATTTTTCTCTTTAAATCAAATATATAAAATCATGATTACATTGGACATTATGAAGAGCGAACCTAGTTACACATTTCAACACTCCCTCTTAACCAGGGAGGTATTCATAATTCATACATGGTACTTGCACATTCTCATACTAAATAATTCTCATTAGAAGAGTTGGATTGGTAAGCCATCTCATAAGCTATTATTTTATCTTATCTCATTGCATCTTGTCATTTCAACCAAAATTGTCACATAGCAAGGCCTTAACTAACAACTTTATCTCTCCACAAGATTAGAGCACAATGTTGGCGAGATAATGACTGATAAAAACCATCATCATTGTCTCTTAAGGAAGAAACCCCATCCAGATGTTCACAAGGTATGTCCTTCTAGGACAATTACTGTCTTGGATTAATACATCCTCAAGGAGTTTCCTCTTAGACTACTCTTACTTATTGGATGCCAAGCCACATCCTCAAAGAGTATCAGAATTCAAATTCTTATCCAATCCTCCATTCTTTCTTCATACAATGAAGACAATAATGATGTGTCTATCTCTCCCTCTCAACTAGGGACTTGTTTCCAACAACAACTATCTACTCTTTGGTGGATAACATGGTACTATCAGCGGCTTGTAGTGCTCCTCTTTATGCATCATGTCATGAACTTCATCTTTTTCATTGTGGATCCTTCTTCTTCTAGACTTTTTCGTAGGGCATAAACCATATTCTTCCTCACTTCCCTTCAACGAAACATAGTTTTGAACTAATAGTCATGTCATCCTTCTTTTCATACGAAAGTGATCTTCTAGTCCACATCTGGCTATCCTTCATATAGCTACCTCTTCCAAGTCTTGTTTCATTCAGGATATTCCATCCAATCACATGAGTACTAGTTGTAGGTGACTTCTACAACCTTCTTTCGATGGCCCTATTTTAATCCAAACAGATGCTTTCTCATAAATCAAAATGAACATTAAATCAAATCTACATATTTATGATGTCCTTTCATCATGACATCAACTTCTTACAACATCAACATATTTTTTCAAACCGTATGAATCCATCTCCAATACATACATTTCCAAGGTTCTCTTTTTCCAACATACTTATCAAGACCTCCATACCTTCTCCATGGAGATGTCATAGCTAATCCTTCTAACTGTCAGCAAATCTTGATCACTTATCTTATCTTACGTGACTATAGATACATCTTTCAAAAACTCTTCTTTCACTTTTATTCACATATTTCTTCCATAGGATCATCTATACATAGTTCCTTCTTCATAGGAACCATAGTTTCCAACCAACTCATATTCTTCATGAGGTCATATTATGTTGATTTCATCTTGTCAATATGTAGAAGAGTTCAATGTACATCATACCTTCATGTATCATTCATAAGGAAGAGACCCTTCTTCTTCAGTCATGCTCATGAGATAGAGAATTCAACCATTCTATCTACAACCATATGATGACATGTCTTTATCTATTAAATATATATACATACTTCTTCCTTCTTTTGTTCATCTATACTTCCTTCGGCAACTTCCTTTCCTAGTTTTAAGATGAAAGTACTTCAATCAACTTGACATGTTGCACTCATTTGTGACCAGACCATCACCCTTCTAAATAATGGATCCCACATGAGGTGGAATGTAGACTATCAGCGAGACACTTTCTTCTTCCAAGTAGAGGTAAAGCTTCTAATGAATACTTCGATGGAGGATTTTTTATAATCCTCATTCTGCAAATTCTCCTTCCTAATGATGATGATGTATGATGATTTCTTATTTTGTTGGATTAATTTATTCCAACCATATATATTGCTACTTTGGTTATCCTTATATGCTTCTAATCGAAATTATATGAGCTACTTCCTTTCTATCATGATGACTACTACAACCATGTAGACTTTCTACATCAACTATCCTTCCATGCTTCTACTATGATGTCATCTCTATTTCAGCTCTAATGCATCTATTATACTGGATAATCCCTACATTTACTTTCCAACTTCTATGTATATGAAAATGTGTGATAGACCTTCTAATAGTGGATATTTATCACTTCCTCCTTTGATTTCTTCTTGTCGGGTTCTTCTTCTACTTCTTTGGTGACATGGGCTTAATTTCTATCTTTTCTTTTCTTCATGTCCTTCTTGAGTTTAGGAAAATTCCTCTTAAAGTTCCCATATTCATTACATTGATAGCAATTTATCTTTGACATGTCAAGATTCTTATTTTTCCAAGGATTGAACTTTCCAAACTTCCCTTTCTTTCTAGCCATGGAAGCATATTCTTGAGTTTGTTCACTTGATCCAACATCACTTTTTGCCTTCAACCTAGTTTCTTCAATCTTAAATAATGACCAAAGTTCATTGAATGGGGTGGATTCCTTCTTTGCATAAATACTTGATACAAAGTTGCCCCATTCATCAGGTAGTGCATTGAGCACAACGGTGGTCATTTCCTTATCGGACATTATTTCCCCTAGCTCTTGTAGTTTATCTCTTATTTGAGATACCCTCATAAGATATGAGGCTACCCCTTCTTCCTTTAATACCTTCATATTTTATAGTTCGGTTCTCAGTTATATAACTTCTCCTATGGAAAATAATTCTACCAACTTTTCAAATATTTCTTTCAATGTATCCATCTTGGCTACATAAGGGATGAGTGAATCCTTGATTGATTCTATGAGGATTATTTGATCCCTTACATTCCCTTTCATGTAATTTTATAGTGCTTTAGATTTCTCTTGGATATGGTTTGGAGATTGAGCCCCTACCATATTCAATAACTTCATTCTTTGTGAGGATCAAATATATCCTCTTCTTCCATGCAAGGAAATTTGATGACCTAACCAGTTTGTTGCTTTCCTTGCAAAATGAAGCCATATTAATAGTAGATTCAGCCATAGAATATAGAATACTTACTTGTTAAGTGAATATGATCCTTTTGATGATGATATCTTCAACTTGATGCCTTCTTGATGATATTGACAATTGAATATGCCTTCTTGATGATGATTACTTCCTTGATGTCTATCTTTATTCAAATATGCTTTAGATGTGATCCTTTCTTCAATGAGAGGGAGATCACCCTGATTTATTTGATGATGATTTCAATGTTCCTTATTGCTTCCTTTGGATGATAAGGTAGAATGCGAAGGATTCCAAAGGTGCTTCAAATGTACAATTATTCTTTCTTTGAGTGGAGGTATGGTCCTTTAGGTATTCTTTTTCTTCTAAGAGTTGTGATGATGTGGTCCTTGTGATGTGATAGATAGTCCTCCTTGATGCTTTTTATTTTTCCTTGATGATATCCTTGTGTTTGGCCCTTATGTGGCCTTCTTCAATGGAGTGATAAGCTTCCTCTTATTCTTATTATTGTCACCTTAGCTCTAATACCATGTTGAGAAATCTAGGGGCAACTTAATTAGGTAATTTATCTAACTTTGATAATTGCTTGTGATGTATTTTTACTTAACTTCATTAGCTTCTTCGTTCACTTGATTATTATTATGTTTTTTATCATCAAACAGCTATCAAACAATGAAGAAAAATGAGACAAGAGGACAAAAGATATAGGCCATAATATAGGCCCAAAACCTCTCCTTTTGAGAGGAAAACCCACAAGAACTCTTCTCTTCTTATAGAATTTCAAATAACAAATTCCAAGACCGTTGACAAATACCCCTCCCAGACCAAGTTGCAACTTCTCCTTGAATAACTCCCTTCTCAGAAAGTCAACCCAAGTCAAGCTAGCTTCACAACTGTTGCAACTTCTCCTTTGTCCTTAACTTCAAACCTGCAATTTGTGACTATGATTTTTTGCCTCCAACAAATTCACACTTGTGACTGTCTTTTAGGGCAAAAGTCAAGTCTCTTTCCTCCTTGCTAGGCTTTCTCTTCTTTTCTAAGGCACTTGTCCTATTTCTTAGATCTCTTAGGTTCCAAACTTTGACTTCTTTTGAGGAGTCTGAAATTTTGGCTCATTTGCAGTGGTGTTGCCCTAATATTCGCACATGTCAGGAAGTGATAGCCCAAAAACAGTCCTTCACACCTTCGCTTTCTTTTTCTTATTGTCTTTCCTCCTCTTCGTTGGTTCTAGGTCTTATTTTCTTGACAAAACAAGCTTGATTGGATAATCCATTAAATGAGGTCGATCTCTCTTATATATAGTCTCTTTGAGGAGGTCGAATAGTTGTTCGTGAGGCCAACTTAGTCCTCCTTGGAGGTCGACTTGTTGTTTTACAAGGTCTTGGAGGGTCTTTATGACACTTTTAACTCTACAAAAAAATTCCTTTACGAGATACAACATTCCCAAATGGGTCTTAAATGTATGAGAATGACCCATTTGACTTCATAATTCTATGACAAACCTACAAGAACTCAATGGGTGTTGGACATGTAAATAATTTTCCTTGAGAATGAAACTCATGCATAAAGAATGACAATAACAAGTTTCTTTTTTTATTTACATAAAATATATAAAATCATGATTACATTGGACATTATGAAGACTGAACCTAGTTCCACATTTCAACAAGGTTTTATGTATTGGGGATCCTTTTAAAAGAAATGTTAATAAAAGAAAAATGGATGACACTTCCAAAGTACATTAGTTGGAAAGTATGGTTGGCTAGAAATCGAGCAATTTTTCGATTAGAACTCTCCAAAACTAAAAATATTTCTAACAAGGCCATAACCCTCCTTGTTTAATATATCAGGTCAAAAAATATTTTCTACCCCATTAGGGTCCTATCATAACCCCCTTACTTAGATACTTTATTAATTTATAAGGCCACCTTCCTTGAATAAGGCCCATTAAATAGTTCAGTAATTATCATTCATTTAAAAAGGGTTATTTTTTATTAATAAGGCCCAAATTAGTTGGTGACTCTCTTTATTAGGGGTTCATAAGTAGTTAATATTCTCTTTGGATAGCTATATATAGAGTAGAAGGTTATGTAAATTATTTTCTGTTAAGATGTTTTGCTATGTTTGGAGCATTTCTCTTGGAGGTTTCTCCCCTGAAGAGGAAATTGAACATGACTATCTTTTTGTTCTTATCAAAGAGATATTTCTCGTTGTTTATCTCTCTTTTTTCTTTTGTTCTTTTGATTTTACTATATTTTAAATGAATCATAGTACACATTCCTTCACATAAATGTTGGAAGTGGATGAAGAGGCCTAGCTGGCTCAATTTAACATCCAAGGAAATTACACTAGACCTAAAGAGAATACAACCTCCTTGAGTTCAAGTTGGAAAATTCAAATGAAGCATGAGGAATTTCATAGATGGAGAATAAATTAGGCAATGCATCTTCATTTCTTTGACATGTCATTAGAGAAGAAACTTGGGGTGGCAAGGGCCAAGGCAGGTTATTTATAACCCTGAAGGAAAAATTGAAGCCATGTATTAATGGAGTTTGGGTATTTTAACTAATAATTTGGTATAGGTTTATGGGATATATCGAGGCCTAAACATTGCAAAGGCGATGAGAATTAGAAAATTAATTGTGGTCGATGATTCACTAGTAATCATTAGGCATATGATAAAAGCCACCACCTCGACGGACATCACGATGACCTTTGTAATTCACCACATATGGAAATTGATCACAACCTTTAATCAATTGTGTTACTACCATGTATTAAGATAAAACAATGTGGAAATAAACCAATTAGCAAGCCAAGGAACTCAGAACAAAGTGGGGACTCTAGTAAGAAATAATGAGGCCATTTTAAAAACCATCCCACAAAGTTCAAATCAACACTTGGTTTTAAATGGGAATTCCAATTTGCATGGGAACATTATTGAGTACTTTTAATTTGGAGGAGGGAGAAACAAGACTTTTCACAACCTACCTCATGTATTTCCCCTACTCACATTAGTTAAATCTATCGTTGCAGGATATGGCACTAAAGCAGTGAGGCTTTATACTGTAGAAGGTGGTGATTGAGTTATAATTTTCAATTCTTCTTATGCATAAGTTCCTTTCTTCAAAGGATTTATTAGATGCCATTGATGTTATTTTATTGGGTACTCGAGCTTGGCTCTAGCTAGTTGGGCATCATGATGTTGTGTGGGATTTGTATTCAATGGTTTTTAGTTGCTTTGATGGCCCATGAATTCAGAATGTTGAACTGGTTGTGAGTATCAATGGATTTTTTTTGGCCTTTTATTGAAGAAAGTTAAGGATTTCCATCTATACTTTGTGACCTTTCCTCTTGTATCGATGTGTCACTAATGGGTCAGTGCAATTCTAATAGAAAAGGTTCAAAATATTCAAACCCTCTTCTATTTGTGTTAATTATCCAAGGTTCCTACTATTGGTATTACCGATTACTTTTGGGAAGGAATGGCTCGGAAATAGTTGCATGGGTTATCAATAGAACTTGAGGATGCATAGGCTAAATTAGAGGAGAAGCTAACTATAAATTCTTCTAATGAAAATGTGAAATTTGGGGATTGTGTCCACTCAATTTACGAGGATTTCATTTTTGTAGGTTGAATTGAAAGCTCTAAAGAGGGTAGACTTATCTAATTTCAAGGGCTATTTGGGCATCCCAATTACCTATATTGCTACATTTAAGGAGAAAGAAAGAACAAAATTAGAGAGCATGGTTGCTAATATTTTTATGGTTAAGGGTAAAAGTCAACCTCCTATGGCTTGAGTGCAGGAACCTCTTCATTTTTAGAGAGGTGGTATTCCTCTTTATGAACACACTCAAATAACTTTTGAATAGCATTAAAACATTAAAATATGCACCTATGAGTGGACCAAGTGTTTTTCAAGAATGAAAGGAAAGAATAATAAGAGATGTAGAGATTAAAATTTAAGTGTGATTGTTAGAAATTACTAAAGATATATTAACTTATTTACTGAGAGAAATTAAATATTAACCAACAACAAACACAAGAAACATAGTAAACAGTATTTACCTTGGGAAAACCCCAACTCCGAAGAAAAACCCAACCCAATGGAATTTCATTCGTCATTGGCCAAAACCTTCGCCAAGCCATCCAAATGAGCCTTTATCACTCACATCCCTAGCCTCCTTACAATGAAATCTTCCTAGCCTTTAAAGGCTCCATCACATGAATACCATGAGAAAACTACCATCGGAAACCAAAAAAACATGGGCCCAAACTACTATTATTAACCCAATCAACTTTGACTCTATCCTTGAGTCAAGTTTACCTAACAATCCCCCCTTAAACCTTGACTTGATGTTTCCTTAACTAAATATATCCAAACCTGCCAAGTGAGTTATCCCTCCTCACTCTGGCCCTTACCTCCCTTAACGGTTATACCTAGGGTATTTTTTAACCCGACATTCCCCACTATCACCTAAATCTAAACTAGACTTTGCCGATAATTTCCCCAAGGGTACGCATGCCTTACTAGGTTTTACAACAATATTTACATGCAATAAATTTGAACTTCATTATATATATATATGAGGTGTTGTAATTGTTGTCTTTTTCCATTCTCTTGCCTGATGTTCAAACCAAAGCCATTTACAGTTGATTTACCCTTTCTCCTTCTCGATGCCCTTAACCACTTTTTCTTCAGTTGCCAAGACTCCAATCCTGAGTTCACCCCACGATTAGGTCCTGGTTTGTATTTTGACATGATTTTTCTTTTCTTTGCAGTCAGATGGATGTTCCCTACATTTCTCTAGGGTTTCCCGAATATGTCCAACACCTCTACCAAAGGCATAAACATATCCACCCTACTTATTAATGCAAACAAACCATGTCTCTTTACTCCCTCTTGTTTCCACTCCACAACAAGCTCATTGTGGTCTCTTCATTCTCTTGAATTAATTTCAAGGTTGTTGCATAGACATTGCCTCTAATCTCTTAAACACTCTAGATACATATTCAAATCTTGGTTTGCATAGTGTTCGCACAAATCTAGGTTTATATGTGCTCCAACAATGACTTGTGTGAGGAGGGTGCTCTCCTATAAGTCTTGCAATACTCCACTACCATCAAAATTATGATGAGATCTAGCCTCAACCATCTATAAGAATCTTTGTACATGCTTAATGAATGACTAGTGGGAGACCACCTAAAGTCATTGGTGTCTCGTTCCTATCACAGGCTCGATCTTTGAAAAATAAAGTTCCTCATGCACAAATCAAAGGGATTCAGAGTCCTCTTCAATTTTATAATTCTCATTCCTATGCACTTTCATGGTCATATCGTGAGGGTGGAGGTAAGCACGACGTGGCTCCCCACACCTAATCTCTCTAAGATGGTAATATTTCCCTCCTCATTTGCTCTCACAACATCTTAGCCTTAGCCTTAGCCTCAGCCTCAGCCTTAACATTTCGATCTGCCATTATTTTGGTCAGACACAATGATTCTCGGACTTTCGGATGGGTTTCTTTATTTTCCTTGGTTTTTGTGCCTCTGCATACACCAACATTATACACCATGGTTATCTTTTGAGCTTTCTCTACCTAGACACAAACTACTGAATTGGAGGCTTAATCAAGAAATAATACATCCAACGTTATTTAAAGTTTGCCTGATCTGTACAACTCCGTACACTTTGCACATTGGTCGCTCCTCTTTGGAAAATCTACTCCACGTAGGTTGTGTGTTCTCTACTTCACAGAATGTAGGCTACTCTTTTATGCTACAGATCATTGCTTCTATCGCAACAAGAAAATATCATTGAAGCATATTAAAGGGTAGACACAATATAATGAAGTTCAAATATCAAAGAGCTATAGAATAATTTCATTCATGTAAAATCATAAAGAGCATGGGAAAAACATTCATGAGACTCATACAACATTGAATCAAGTTTATGAATCACAAATGAGTTGCTTTCCCAAAAGGGAGCTCTCTACGAGAGTCAAAAATATTACAAATTCAAGTTTTGAAAATGTTTGGTGCTTAAAGCACTCAACCAAATCCTGATACTTAAACAAATGTCTTTAGGATCCATCACATAAATGAGTTGATTGTCGATGCATTTCGAACCAACCAATGTGGTTCATCATCAAAACAATTAGATGAAAAGAATTTCATCCAACAAGGTTTAAAAAGAGGGAAGAGTCTAAGTCAAAAAAAAAAAAAATAACCTTTGGAAAATTAATAAATTTCATAATTCAATAATAAAACAAATATAAATATAAATAGTTGTAATAAGGGAATACTAATACAATAATAATAACAAATAAAACTAGGACTAAACGAGAAAATTACAATAGGTTGAAGGTGATGAACGAGGATGGTGAGGGATGGAGGCGTAGGCAAGGGTTTGGGTGCAGGTGCTTAGGAAGGAACCAGGGCCAGCCAGGCCGCGGGCTTAAGGCATCAGCATAGGAACCTGGCCTGAGCTGCAGCGAGGAACAGCCCTTCAGTGGATAGTGACAGGGAATGGACAGCTGGCGGTCGGGGTCAGCGTAGGGCTGACAGCTGGGAGCTCAAGTTTGAACACAGTATCAAGGGTTTTATACTGAGGATAGGGGTAGAAACATTGTGCTAGCATTGAAACTGAAAGGCATAACCTCATGAACCCTCACCCCCTCAGTAACCATGGTTAAGGGCGAACTCGTGGACCTAGATCCCGCAATGGAGGATAATTTGTTGGTCTGGGGGAAAGACCCGACAGCACAGAACATCGAACGATACTTTGGAGTGCCATAATTTCTAAGCTCTGATCCTCTTTCCACGGAACCGCAAAGGATCAGCCAGGCCTCTCTTCCCTCGGCCAAGAAGTTGGAAGGAAATGATTACTTGCACTAGGAAGCCAAGGATCTGCAGCAGACGAGCAAGGAGGGCGGAAATGACCTGCATGCAGGCCCATGACATTTCCTCCAAGGTAGCAAAGGGAAATCCCCATACATTGGACCGGTTCTCTCTGGAGGTTTAGAGGATATTGTTATCTTTGGTTCAAGCTCGGGGCAAAGAACTGAAGGGGGTTTCGGAAGGGTAGCGGTTGTTACCAGGGAATCCATAGCCAAAGGTTAGGGCAGCCCCAAAAGGTTTGAAGGATGGAGGGATGACGAGACTGAAGGACTTCCAGATCCATGCAAGAACCCTACCAGATCAGCCTTTGAGTCCCAGGTTTGCAATCAATCCACAGCTGAACCTATCAATTTCTCTATTAGAAATTCGGTTCTAGCCCCTTTAGAGCAAAGGCCTTCCTCCTTGAATCTCGGTCGGGAGCAGCAGGAAAGGGAGGAGACAAACAGGGAATCAAGGGAGGAGATAGACAGGACAAGGAAAAAAGGTGAGAAAAGGAAAAAACAGAGACCAATTAATTCGAAGGATTTGGAAGGGAATCTGGTTTTGGGAATGGACGTGCAGATTGAAGAGGCCCTGGAGGTGGCTGAATGCACCTTGGTTGGCAGGGTGAGGGGGAAAAAATTCACTTCAAATTTCATTAAAGCTTGGGGGGAACAAAATTGGCAGTTTGACCTCATTAAAGGATTTGAGGTTTCAACCCTAGCAAAGGGTTGGTTCATGGTGTGTTTCGAGCAGAAAGAGGCAGCCAATTGGGTGGTCGAAAAGAATTGGGCCTTCGAGAACATATCGATGCTGTTAAAAAAATGGAGTCCATTGTTCGATGCCGTTCATGAGAAAACAGATGTATTTCCGGTTTGGGTGAGGGCACCAGGATTACCTTCCTTCCTGTGGGTCGAATCAGTTTTCAAGGCTATAGGGAACAAGCTGGGTACTTTTCTGGAAGTGGACTTGTCCTTCAATCAAACTCAGAATAAGGTTATGGCAAGGATTCTTGTCAATCTAAATCCCAGCGGAGGGCTAGCAAAGAAAATCAATCTCCAATACAAGGAATTTGTCTTCGAACAGATTCTGGACTATGAATATTTTCCCTTTAGGTGCCATAGATGCCATGTCTACGGTCATCTGGCCAAGGAATGACCCTTAGGAAGGCAAAGGAGACGATTTCAGAGGACATCAGTTCAATTTGAGAAGGTTGTTCGCCAAAACCTGATCTTCCAATGGAAGGAGGCCATAGCACAGCAGACAGAAGAAGAAATGGAGACGGATCCTGATCAGGGGGGGCAGACATTAATCGTAGCAACTCAAGATCCTTAGCTCAAAAGGGCAGAAAAAGATCCAGAGCTCAAGGATGCAACAGCAAGTATGGAGATCACTGTGCCAGCAACTCAAATCCCCTTGGAGAGCGAAGGCGCAAAGGGTATGTGCTTAGATCCAAAATTTTCCCCTATTCTCAATTCAGAAATAAATAAAGATTGTCTGACCTCTGAATCTCCTTCAAAAAAATTCTTTTCTGATATCGATGAATTAAACGAAAGTCATGTTAGGACCTCAATGGAAAACTGCATTGAAATCATCTCGGCCGCAATACCCTCCTTAGATCTGAATTGTGATGATGCTTCTTCTAACCCTATCCCCCCGGCCCATCAACATTCGTGTCCATATAATCTTAGATCCCTGGACTCCAAATCGGTTTCCTTAGATGCTGTGGGCGGCATTGGTCAGTCCCCTCCCCCGAGTTTGAACCGTAAGAAAAGGGGAAGGAAATCAAAATTCTCCATGGCCCAGATAAAAGCAAAACATGATGTGGCAGATGGGAAGCAACAGTCAATCACTGGGGCACTTAGAGCGGTGCAGGCCCCTGACAATGTTTCGGAATGATTCTTACATCATGGAACTGCAGGGGTTTGGCCAGTAAACCCAAAAACTGGCCCTCAGGGAGTTGATAATGAATTCCAAGATGGATATCCTTCTACTTTAGGAGACCTTGGGGAACGGAGCAGATGTAGAATTGGTGCTAAATGCTCTCCTTCCAGGCTGGAAATTCTTGGCCTTGGACTCAGAAGGACATTCAGGTGGGTTGGCGGTAGGATACAGGGAAGGGAAAATACAGATCAAGAACCTATGGGGCATGAAGCAGGTGATGGGCATGGAACTTCAATCCCTCAAATTTGACTTCCCTTTAACAATCTTAAACATATATGGGCCCTGTCAGGGGAGGGTGGCTTTTTGGACCGATTTGATGTCCAATTCAACACTGAAGAGTAAATACATGGTGTTGGGCGGAGATTTAAATTTCTCAATTGGAAGAGCGGAGGCATGGGGTCCCTCGGCTAGGGAAGATTCGTTGTCAGATTTCTTCCAAAATCTATTAACCATAAATAACCTTATTGATGTAAATCTTATTAAGCTAAAGCCAACTTGGAGGAACAGGAGAGTAGGAGAAGCAAGAGTGGCTAAAAGACTGGATAGGTTTCTCATTAATGAAGAATTATCCTCCACGATCCCAATGTTTAGGCAATGGGTTGAAGAAGGAGGGGCTTCGGATCACTTCCCAGTTTATTTGGAACTCACTAAACCTCCTCCAAAGCCGCCAGCACCTTTTAAGTTCAATGCATCTTGGTTACAAGAAGATTCTTTCATTAAATTATTTAAAGAAATATGGAGGCATCCAGACAATAGTACCTCAGAAGATAAAGGGTTCTTGTTCATGGAAAATCTCAAAAAGCTGAAGAAAGCAACTATATCATGGGCGAAAGACAGGAAGGCAAAACATAACGAGGAAATTACCCGGATAAGCGAGGAACTTCAAAAGCTGGAAAGTATAGAGGAGGACGGATACACTTCACAGGAATCAAAAGAGAGGATCCTCCACCTTGAGAAGCTCAAAAGTCAAATCCTTTTGGCAAAAGAAGAGGAATGGCGGCTCAAGAGCAGAGAAATTTGGCTTAAAGCAGGGGATGAAAACACAAGTTTTTTTCACAATTATGCAAAAGGGAAGAAGTCTGTAAACACTATCTGGAACCTAAAAAATGAAGAAGGAAGGGAGGCAAAGACTTTTGAATCTCTGTCAGCATTAGGACAAAATCATTTCCAGAATTTATTTGCAGACCAAGGAGAGATCACCATTGCTGAGGTGATCAAAACAGCACAATGTTTCCCAAGGTACGTGGAGGAGGAAGAAGCAGAGGATCTACACAGGCCAGTCACAAAGGAGGAAGTTGAAAGTGTCATAAAATCTATGGCTAAAGAAAAAAGCCCTGGGCCGGACGGATGGACCATAGAACTCTTTCTCCATTCTTCGAACTGATTGGAGCAGAAATAACGGATGTAGTAGAAGAGTCCAGGAAGAAAGGAGAGGTCTACAGTCCCTTCAACACAACATTTATAGCCCTCATTCCGAAGAAGGAAGTTCCTGAAACTTATGAAGACTTTAGACCGATATCATTATGCAACAGTATTATAAGATCATTGGAAAGGTGATTGCGACCAGAATTAAACCAAATCTGTCAAGGCACTTTTCAATGGAACAGTTCGGGTTTTTAAATGGAAGACAAATTCATGAAGCAATCGGTGTAGCACAGGAGGTATTGCATAGTGTTAAACAGAAGAACAAGAAGGGAGTAGTTTTAAAAATCAACTTATCCAAAGCTTATGACTGAATAAATTGGATATATATCCGACTGCTTCTAACTCATTTAGGCTTCAAAACAGATTTCATCAGCTGGATTATGGGGTGTATTACAAATGTCAGATATGCAGTCCTCATCAATGGAGCAGCTACTCCCTTTTTCAAAGGACAGAGGGGATTAAGACAAGGTTTCCCTTTGTCCCCTCTGCTCTTTCTTTTAGTAGCAGAAAGGTTAAGCCAGCTGATTCAAAAGGCCAAAAGGGAAGGTAAGGTAAAAGGTCTTGAAGTAGCTATAAACCTGAACATTTCACATCTCCTTTTTGTTGATGGCATATTGGTTTTCACAAATGGAGAATCTAATGAAATAAAGGAATTAAAAAACATTCTTGATCTATTCTCGATAGCTACAGGAATGCAGATAAACTCCAGGAAATCTCAGTTAATAATGGAAGGCCTAGCCAGATAAGAAAGAGCACAGATGCAATTGTATTTTCCTTATCAAACAAGTAATATGGAATCCCCCTTCAAGTATCTAGGGTTCTGTCTCAAACCAAATGCATATAAAAAAGAGGACTGGAACTGGTTAATCGCCAAAATAGAAGCCAGAATCTCCCATTGGAGCTTTAAATGGCTGTCCAGAGCTGGGACATTGACTCTAATCAAAGCAGTTCTATTGGCCATTCCAGTTTTCTGGGCAGCATTAACATGGGTTCCTAAAGGTATATTGGAGAAAATAAGGAGAATTTGTAGCAGATTCCTTTGGGCTGGCTCGAAGGATAACTCTGTCCTTCCATGGGTTGCCTAAGAGAAGGTGGCAAGGCCAAAAGACTGGGGAGGATGGGGGATAAAAAGTCTTCTTGATTTTAGCCTATCGCTGACTGTAAAATCTGGTTGGAGACTCATAAAGATGGAAAACTTATGGACCAGAGTGGTGAAAAGGAAATACATAGACCTAGTGCCTTTAGAAGAATGGATTAGGAATCCAGCAAAGGAAAAGAAGAATGTGTCAGTGATATGGAAAGCAATTGTGGAGTCCTTCAAAGTAATTGAACAAGGACTGGCATGGAAGATTGGAAACGGAAGGAATTTAAAGATAGGAGGGACCCGTGGGTAGGATGCAATGAGAATTATGATTTATCCCCCGAATTAATCAGGCATTTAGAAAGTAAAGGCATTCTCACACTAAATCAAGTGGAAAAAGTTGGTCACTCATCTATGTGGGGACAAGCCTGGAAAAATGGAGAAGATCTAGATCTAGAGCAAAGATGGTGGAACGATTGGAAATCATATATTCAAGAGCTTTCCAGATCAAACGTCAGATTAAAAGACACTATGGATCAGCTGCTCTGGGCACATGCAGAAAATGGAGAGTACTCTCCAAAAAGTGGATACAAATTCATCATGTCCAGGAAAGGCTGGGGAAATCAGGAATGGTGGACGAAGCACTTATGGAAGCTTAAATGTCCAACAAAGGCTAGACAGTTTTTTTGGTGCATTTTAAAGAGAAAAATTCCAACTTGGGACATACTCCAGTCAAGATACATGAACGGTCCAGGGAGATGTACTTTATGCAAGTCTGAAGCGGAATCCATCAACCGTCTCTTCCTAAATTGCTCAGAAACCAAAAAAATATGGGGGGAGGTAGAGAAGTTGATGAACAAAAGGATAGAATGGGGAGGAGAAAATCTAATAGAGGTCTGGGAAAAATGGTGGAAACAATACCCCGAAGGGAATATGTGGAATCTTCCCCTCATCCTATGTTGGGGGGTATGGATTGCTAGAAACAAGAGCATTTTTTAGGACAAGGAAACCCCGGCAGCTATCACAGCAATACAAAGTGTCTCCATCTATTCAAGTATCCCAGAACCAGTGGAGAATAAATCTCAAAGGCAAAACAAAGATGTCCACATCAAAGAAGACACTCCCTGGTCTTTTTTCGACGGTGCCTCACAAAACAACAGGGCAGGAGCTGGAATAGTTATCCATGTAAATGTAAACCATACCCTCAAAGCCTCAGTTGGTCTAGGGACAGGAACAAACAACTATGCAGAATTGTCAGCTTTGAAGTTGCTTCTATGCTGGCTCATACAAAGGAACATCATCACAATTCAGATCTTTGGAGACTCATTAAATGTTATCAATTGGGTCAATTGGAAAATTTCATGCAATAACCAAATTCTGAAACCTTTGCTGGAAGAAATTATGGTATTAAAATCATCTTTTAACAGTTTCTCTTTACATCATATTTACAGGGACAGAAATGATACAGCAGACAAGCTTTCTAAAGGTGGTCTGCAGCAGAATCTGGGCAGCTGGAAAATCATAGAAGAAAATTAGGGACAGATTCATACTTCAGATCAGCCACCTCATTCATGAGCTTAGGGATAGCATTATCACTTTTTTTTATTTATGTCATACTTATTATATAGACTTTATTATGATATTTCGGTAAAACTGCAGTTTCGGACATCTCAGAACTTTAAAAATTCTTGTAAGGGTCGTTTTCCTTTTTGAGGAGACCCGTCTATATGATGGTTTCATTAATGCCCTTTCTTGGAAGGGCCATTATGGTGTATGGTTGGACAGTCTTAAGCAACTGGCTCTTTTTTGTTATTTCAGCTGCCTTTAGTTTTGAAAACAGTTGGTCCTTCAGGATGAAAGGACATCTTTTTTGATTGCATGTGCAATCAATCAGCAGCATCTGAAATGCACAAGCATTTGCAATGTAACTTTTTATTTCCTTAATAAAAAGTTCGCTTTTTCTTCGGTAAAAAAAAAAAACAAAAAAACAAAAAAACTAATAGAAATTATAGATATTAATAATATATTATTAAAATAATAAAATAAATATATAATTAAAACTGTAATAAACTATTTAATGATAGGCCATAATTCAATAAGGAATATAAACGTAAATGATTTTAATAAAATTAGATATTAAATAATATTCTAATCAGATAAATAATATATTATAGGAGTATTTTTTAAGTGTGACTTTTTGGAGTTTCTAGCGAATTTCTGATCAGAATCCAACGAAAAATATTGTGGCCAAATCTCGATTTATGTTGTTTAAACTGGTTTTTTGATGGCATATATGGATTCAACACCCTCAAAAACCCTTGGGGCACTTTGATCATGAAGAGTTCACCTGTCAAACTTGTGATTTGAATGAATACCTATTGGATTCTAAACAAATTAGATCAAAAAATAAACTGGAAACTTTCCAAAAAGTCGCACTTAAAGACTACTCAATAGATTATATAAAGATAAAGGTAATAGAACTAGAACTAAATATATATTGAACATAAAAAATCATTAAATAAATACAAATTAAGTCAAAAGAAAACAAGGGACAAATAAATATATAATAGTTTAAATAATTAAGTCAAATCAAAATTCTTTCCCATGGGGCATATAATAGATGATGATGGGGTGTACTGTTAAGTCACTTTGTGATGTGAAGGTCACCAGTTCGAAACGCCATGGACAAAAATGCAGTGATGTTAAGGGTTGGTGTGGCCCAGGTCGGGTGCAGTCCCCGACTGATTTTGACGGCTTAGATGTCCCTGGGTCGCAATTTCTCAAGTCACAAGCCAAGCCTTATGTAATCTCTAATGAACTTAGACCACTCGACAAACAAACAAAAAATCAAAATTCTTAATTTAATATATATTTATATATATATATATATATATTATATATATATATATAAAAGTCAAAAGAATTAGCAATACTTAATAACTAAGTCAAATAAATTTTTAATTAAAAAATAATATAATAATAAATAAATAATAAAATACTTAGTATATAAAATTAACAAAGTTACCAATCAAACGAGAAAATGACCTAGTACCCATTTTTTTGAGGTAGCAAAAAATCACTCGATTTTGAAAAATGGTGATTCATAATACACCTTTTTTTTAGCATATTTTTGCCACTTTAAATTTTTTTATGTATCAAGTATGAACAATTTTTTTAAATGTTAGTGATTTTTATGCTGATTTTGAAGAGTGTTGAATAGCATCAACCCTTTTTAAATGTTAAATTTTCTAATGAATTAAGTGTAGATAATTATTTTTAAATGTTGCTGAAATTTTTTTAAATGTCGTTGTTTTTCATGT
>APFE030939822.1:72828-85316 GCA_000404065.3 Pinus taeda
AGGTGGGGGTTGCAAGGAGGGGGGAGAGGATTGGTGGGGTGGGGGTTCAGAGGAAGGGAAGTCAGGGCCAGATTCAGTCTCAGAGAGGATCAAAAAAGGATTGGAAGAAGGGGGAATTGGAGGATCGGGAGTCGAAGTGGGAGGGGATGGGGGTCGTTGATTGGAGGTTCCAGGGACATCAGTTTCCAGAGGAGATTTGTGAGAGGCTGCTGATTTTTTCTTTTTTACAGGTTCCCATTGACCATCTTGCTCATCGTTATCAACATTGATAGTTTTTGTGCATCTATTTGCAAAGTGTCTGTATTCGTGGCATACCTTGCATTTAAAGGGTATCTGTTCGTAGTCCAGTTGCTGGATATGGCTCCAATCATCCACTTTCAACTTGATCGCCTCCGGTAGTCCTCGGCCTAGGTCAACTTCCACACAGATCCTCGCACATGCCTGCATGTTGTCTTTAGGTTCACTGCGATCTATGTATTTTCCCACTACAATTCCTATTGCTTTAACTGATTCGTTCCCCCCACAGTGAAGAGGGAGATGGGGCAACCGAACCCAAACTGGGACAGCATTCGGGATGTCTAGTTCTGGATCGAAATCTGGGGTCCATTTGTTGAGGTAGAGGCCCCTGGGGTCCATAAAATATGGTCCGTTCCTGAATATTAGATCTTTGTCCTCCTTTGTCTCGAAATGAAATGTGAAGTATCCTCTGCCACAGAATCTAATAGATATTTTTCCCTGAGTCTTATCCGACCAGTTTCTTTCAACCCATCTTTGCACTATTTTGGGCGACGGCCAAAGTCCTATGAACTACCCAATGAGTCCTTTCTCTGCAAGAGAAAGGGCTGCCATGCGAGGGATAGCAGGCGGTGTTTGAACTTCCTGTAATACATCGAGCTTCTTTACGAACTTTGTTGCTGCTGGTCGGGGTCGCTGCGGGGGAAGAGATCTTACCAAGTTAGAGAAGGCCCGTTGTAGATCCAGATCCCCGCAGGGAGGATCCGGAGGGTCCATGCTGAGGCGCAGCTGGAGACAGGATCAGGCTCGCGCGCAGGTCAGGCTTCGGCTCCGCTCGCGCGCTCGAAACTGATGAGCTGCACTTTTAAATATTAGGTAAAGATTATTTGAAAAAAAAATGAGAAAATTGTGATATGAAGAGCGTCCTTCTACTTCAATGGAAAAGAAATTTTGATATGATCCCTCTAGACATATGGTAGCCATGGAGCTAAGATAGATCCAACCTGGTTATATATCAGTAACCATCATATGCATTGGTCGAGTAAATATCAATTATTTTTTAATAAAAAAAATTGATCTTAGGTAAATCTGAGGTTTCATATTTTTGTTCTAGAACAAAGTTACTTCTCATTATGTGTCATCTTCAGTAATACAATCAATTATAATAAATGTGGGGGTTTTGGTTTAGGGTTTCAAGTTAGTTTTTGCTTTTTCTTTATAGTTTATTTACCCTTAGTTTAGAATGGTCAGTAGTCATGATGCTATGATTTTATGTTCGTCTAATGTTCTTTAGAATTAGGTTGCTAGGAAATTATGATTTGTTTGGCTTTGTTGCCAAATATTTTACAACTTACAAGTATTTAGAAAAATGTTTCCCTAGGAACAAATCAAAATCAGTTGAGCATTGTATGCTTTCTTAAAATAGATTATTTTTGACATTTGGTTGTGTTGTATTATCTATATTTAGGTAAGGACTTGAATAACTTCATCTGAAAGATAAAAGAAAATTTTGCATGCTCAATGGATTTTTTAGATGGCATGTTTAATTTTTTCTAATGGTCCTTCCTATTCCCAACCACACCTCAAAGACACAACATATGTCGATTTTTAATAAGGTTAAGGTTCCCATGGTCAAAGGGGCGGAGCTTTTGTCACAGGACCACTATTTATCTTGAAACATACATCAACGACAATTTTATAGCCATAGAAAGCATATTTTTTGTCATAAATCCGTTGCCATTAAGTGAAACATGTTGTGTCATTACTTACTGATGTAAATTTTGGGGTTTACAGTTCCCAATTTACATGGCGAAAGCAATAAACAATAATAATAATTTAAAGAAATTCTCCACTCATAAATTAAAGATTAGAATGCAAAGAAGATGAAAATTTCTTTCTCTCGATATTCATACCCACTAAAGGCAATATTACATGAAAGAGGGTTTCCCTCTCTATAACAACAACAACAAATGAGTTCTCCGTTGGGACTCTTCATCGTCCCTTGTGCACCTTCTGCTACCGTGTTTGGTGATGAGCGCCAGTATTGCAGCAATGATGTTGCAACTCCTGGGCTACCAGCTTTACTTATAAACTCGGGGTTCGTACAAACTTGGAGGTGACAGTGCTATATGCACAAGTAAAAGTGAAGGTCCTGCCTGTTGTCACTATTCATCTGGCGAGAGACCCCAAGGGTTCCAATCCAGACTTCTATAGAGTCAAAAGAAGCTTGATTCTTTTATGGAAGAAGAGCAAATCTACTCTAAGAGAGCTATTCTACTGCAGCAATGAAGAAAACAATATGTAATGCTAAATCATACCATATCCTAATTAACCATTTAAACAGCTATGCTAAGAAGAATTGCTAAATCAACACTAAACAAATGCTACTATCTAAGCTGCATAAGTAAAGAGCATCAAACCATTCTAATGTGTAAGCAAAAATCTAAACTAAATATGTTTTCACTTTTTTGGGTTTTTTAAGCAAAATCAAGTATGCAAATTAATTGTTCTTCTGGATGTGACAGGTGGATGGAAGGTGATTGAGGATGGCTAGAAGGTTTATGGAGTGGTTGGATGGTGTGGAAGGGTCCTAGGAGGCTTTTTGTGACTTCCTATAGGTTCCCCATCAATTCGGCCTCAAAACAAATCGTTTCAGGAAAACCTACAGGATACAACCGAGAGCTAATTGTGAGGTGTTGGAGGTGTTGGGAAGCTTGGGAAAGGTGTATGATGAGTGGAATGGGATGTTAGAGAGGTCTAGGAGCACTCAAGAGTCAATATCCAAGATAAGAGATGGCTAGATTCACTCAATGTAACTAGGGGAATTTCAATGAAAAAAAAAAACTAGTGAGGGTGATGGTGGAACAAGAGATGGCTAAGGCGGATGAAGTGGAAGGTGATTACTGGTGATGAAGTCTGGGTCTCCTCTTGAAGTACTTGTTTTTCTTAAAGCATGTGTGTCTTCCAAGAACCATGCAACAAGATACATTTTCATAAACCAGAAAAGCATGAATCAATTGCCTATATTATGCATGAAGAAAGTTGTTGAAGGGAATGAAAGCATGAGTGAGATCTTATTGCAGAAATGAGATGGAAAAATATGACAATGAAATTTGCCTTGCAACATGAACCAAATACTGAATCAAAGACAACAAACTCCAAAGCTCATGCAAGAACTAGAAATCTTTGTTTTTGGGGCTGCTAAAGGGTCCCTTCCATCAGTCATGGTCCCAGAGGGAGGAAGTGAGGCCGAGACACCTGCTGACAACCTTATGGTGATCCTTTTTCTCCTTGATAGCCTGCTACTTTAAAGAAGGCACAAATGGAAGCAAACTATCACAATCTAATGTACATTGTTGTAATGGAAATGCATCTACTAAGCAAATGAACAATTAAACTATGAATCGTTATTAGCATACATATATAATAAAGAGGAGCCTTGGCTGCTAGGGTTGGGCCCTAACCCAAGAGCTTCGTCCCTCTGAGTTAACTCAATGCTGGCTCAAAACAAAACTCATTCGTATTATCAAAACAATGGATTACATCAAAAATTGTCACAAGTCTAGCAGCTCAAAAATAGAGTAGAGTTTTACGATAAAAAATCTGAATCCTACTGAGGTCCTAGGCCACTCTACTTATACATCTGAAGTCTCCAATGACTTCCTTAAAATTAGGGAGGCTTGGCTCCCAAACTCGAGATAAACTGGTGCTTTGTCTTTCACTTGCTCGACTTTCTTCTAGTCATCATGATTTGGTTGTTTGCACTCCGAGCTAATGGAGGAATATTCGAATGGAGGGGTAGTAAATGAGGAGAATTTACCTCCTATAATTCCTCTCCCTTGCCCCATTTGAGTTTTTACCATGGTCTTTGCCAAATTCCTTTCTCTTATCCTTTAATCCTACATTAAATGCACATTAGACCACAAAGCAAAATATCCAACTCTAACTCATCTCATAAACAAAATATAATCAAAAGTATGCAATAAGTTATTAGAATATTTGGTTTGACTAAGATAGGAGGTGAATTAAGGCCCATATAATTACCTAATGATGAGGCTCATCATTTGGCTTTCCACAACTAGTTCATTCTAATCAGGGTACTCTTCAAAAGTGGAAAGTCTCTTTGATGTTTTAGTAATCTCCATTTGATGAAATGAAGAAACAAACTCCTCTAACTACCATATTTTAACTTAATACCAAATGCATATATGGAAAAATCCTTTATTGGCATTATATGAGAAAATTATATCAAGAAATTTACAAACCCCAATGATTTTGAAATAACTTCAAACCCTCACAAACAGAGAAGAGAGAGAGTAAGACCTGATGGTCAATATGCCAAAGCAATTGAAAAACCTTTTTTTAAGGAACAAGAGAGTAAACATCCTCGGGATCAACCCCTTCTTGGTTTTTTCCCAATTTGGTAACTAAGAATTTCATCCTTTAAAACTTAGAAACCTAAGCCAATATTCAAAGCAGCATGTTCCACACATTGTATATTGTTGACAATTCTTCGCTTTGCATATGTCGTAAAACGCTGCAAAAACACACTTCCCAAAGCTTAAAACCCTAAACCCTAAAAACTCAAATCCTTAACAACGTGTTTTATATGGCATATGGTAAGATATAGTTAGGTGTGTATGTAATAATACCTCATTTGGCAAAAATTCATTATTTGTGGCATTGGTGATGAGATTTCTGGTCTAACTATGTGCAAGCTCATGTGCCACACCCTGCCCATCACTCAAATCCCTTGTGATGATAGTGGGGGTTAAGAATACCATCCTGGGATTCTTCATTCCTCTAGATGGGAGACTCAGGGACAATACAAGGAGATCGAATCTCTCCCGTTCATATTCATTGAAGAGCTTCCCCCCTACTTCAATATCTCCTATGTGTTCACGAACTTGCATTATGCAACTTCCATAATAGGACAAGGTCCAAAATAGATCCTAGTCCTGGCACCAACCTCCTTAGAAAAAATATTCCCCACCACATATGCAATAGATATGGAGGTATTGGTTGATGCATTGAAAAATGCTCAACAACTCTTCCATGCATCACCCACTTCTCAGCAGGGCATGCTCCCTTTGCTTCTCCTATGGAAGGAGTTGTATGGGCCTTATGGACAAGACACTAATAGTGGAATGATACATTCTTACAATTTTAGTGGGAGGAATAATTTTGAATATCTATCCCATTATTTATGTGGCAGTGTAAAGGAATGGACTAAATGCAGGTTCCCATGCAATTTGCCAACTGGCAGTGTCATTTTTGGCACTAATGTTTATGAGAATCTGGGTTGTGGGGAGTATGAGCATGTCATTGCATACCTCTGGGACTGTCCATGTCCTCCATCTACCACTGTAGATTATGAGATTTGATGTCCATTCTCCTGCGACTCCTCAATGTCTCCATAAACATTTGGTTCATTCTATCCTTCTTAAAAGCTCCATCTGGGGCTTATCCACAGACGAGGATCTCCACCTTTTGGGATTTTTTAATGGGCTCCAATGACAACGTGATGGAAGAACTGAATGATGAATAGCTTCAGGTGCTACCTTTGGGCATGGTGGGGAAAGCTTTCACAACCTGGTTTTTTGTTGTAGTTGAAGAGAATGGAATCCTTATTGGCGAAGTTAAAGAGATTTCCATTAGATGAGAGATGCAAAAATGGATAGATATTGTTCCCCCCTCCCACTGTGTTGGTCTTCACTAGCAGTGCAAGCTGGAAGGCCATGTTCAACAGGGTTTTTGGAACAAATTCATAATTGAACAATCTGTTTCCTTTTTCCTCTTAAGCACACCTTTCTCTGCCATTATGATTTTCTTAACTTTTTACCCATCTTACCATTTTTCTCCACGTAAGTTTATCCTTCCACTCAATATAATATCTCTCTCCAATTATGATATTTCCTTAGTGGTAATATTTCTTCTGGGATTTTTGGAAAAAATATTTGGGAAGGTCCACCATGTGGACTTAACCACTTAACAATTTCTAGAATAGGAAGAAGTCCATATTACTCATGTGCTCTTTCCTAGAACATTTCCCAAAAGCAACATTTATTTATCATAAAACTTATTTAAATTATGATTTGACTTAAGTCATGGCCCCCACAACCATCAAGTTCAACAATATTTACAATTAATATAAAATAGTCATGTTTGAAAAACCAATTGAATTAGGGGTATCACATACACGCAAATATTTGAGTAACAAAAAGAATAGACTATAAAAAAAGGTTAAATATTAATAACTTTTCAACCTTACATAGAGACCCTTGAACCTTGTTGTCCATATAAAATATCCATGACCTAGTTTTTATTCTATTTGTACATTTCCTTCTTAAATTTGTCCCCTTTGTTTCGTAATCAATCATCCAATTAATAATGTTGTTGAATGCCTAAGAGGACACCATATTTCCAAACCAAGAAATAAACCATTTTCAAACATGCTTAATCATCTATCTCCTCCTCTATGGAAGTGAAAGAATAGGGTTTTCCTAAAGTAGTTTGCTTGGTCCTCTAACCCCTTTCATCCCAACCCACAATTCAAGGGTTCCATGATGTTGTGATCTCTCAGGAAATGCTTAGTGGAGGTTTCCTAATTGTTCAAGTGACATATTACATTACCCAGTAAATGAAGGCAAAACAAATTCTAGTATTGAGCTTTACTCTATCATGAATGTATAATAAAAACATGATTTGCATAATATATAATCTTATATATATTTATTTAGAAACAAATATTAAATAAGCTTCAAAGCATAAAATTACTTTTTAAAAACATAATATTAGAATTATTTAACTTAAAAACAAATTATATTTATACATGGTTATGGATTTTGAATTAACAAAAATTATGTATCTCTAAATTTATTTACTAAAAATCGAACTTACAAAACTTAATAGTGGATTTATAAGAAAAGTTCCTTATAAGAAAAGAAATTAAAGGTTACATTTGGATATCCTTATTCTAGATGATGATGATGATATTGAACCCCAACTAACACAAAGACAACTTGTTGAACAGAACAGGTTAGGGTGCATATCAGCTCAATCATGGGAGCCTCATGAAAAAGGTGAAACCTTTGATGTTGAATATTTTCCTTGAGTAACCCTTAACTATAATCTTAATTTGGACAATATTGTAAAGAAACAAACTTGCATAAAAGCAAAAATGCATCTATTTACTGTAGGATGGATATTTGGGTTCAATTATCGTAGGGGCATCATGATGTTTGTTATATTTCCCCTACATGTCAGAATTACTATTTTCTTTTACGAATATGTTTGGCATGGAAGCAGCAACAAAAGATTCAGGGAGTAATAGATGGGAATCATGATGATAATGTGGAGGCTAACAAGTCAAGAAAATGCCATAGATTGGAACCTAAACTACCCTAGATTACTGGAGGAATCAAGATTCCTCATGAAAAAGGTTGTGATGCTCACTTTGATGGGAATGTGTTGCTTCATTATGTTGTGGATACAATCTTAGGAGCATTAGGTCTACCTACTTCTATTATTCTACCTACACTATGAAGAGGGCCTAGCATAATCTTACATGTCTCTGTATTTGGAGCGCATCCTTTAGATTCCAACTGATTAAAGACTTTTAGAGCTTCATTAATATTACCATACTTACATAATGCACCATAAATGTTACTACCTGCAATGTAACCCTTGTCATGCCATAAGCTAACAAGCATATATGCTTCATGCACCTGTGGCTTTAAACAAAAGCCATTTTTCAAGACACTGCAAGTATTGATATCAAATAAGCAATCTTGTTTTACCATTGCATGCAAAATCTTTAATGCTTCCAACGTCTGGCCTTTCTTAGATAATCCCTCAATTAAAGTCTTGCTTGTATCAAAGATCATGCACCTCTATGTTTTTCACTACATCATCAAGGACTGTAGTTGCTTCATGAAACATGCCCTCTACATGCAACATACTCTCTTTATAGAGGGAATTCAACTCGTGTATAGATATAAATATCAGTGATTTACCCACTTTGTACATTCCATCGAGGTGTTTTTAAAAACAATCATTGTACCAACTATAGAATATTTCTAAGAAACATTCAATTTGTGGAACTCAAAATGCTTACTTCTCAACCTGTCTATATCATTTTCATTTTCCTCAACAAAGGCGTCATTAGAATCTTCTCTATTGTATTATACTACCCTAGAAAGCACAACCAAATTTGTTTTTTTATCATCTCAATCAATCAGCAAATCTCTCCATATTCACAAATTTGTAGCCAAATGACCAACCTAAATGTCAAAACATTTATCCTTTGTGTTTCTATTTTGGGGGGGAAATGGATGCATACCTGGAACATGTGCGTTCATATCCAACGTATTTCTATCCTCATTCTTACCATATGTATCTTCACATTGACACTCCATTCTACTTACTACAACTAGCATATAGTCGCAAAGGCCTTCCACATACTAAGGTATTGTTGATGAGAGTATAAGAATATCCTTTTTTTGAGCATTAAGATTTGTTTCCCTTCCTCTCTCCTATATCATATTCTTTGTCAAATTAGTATTATGTATACCAACACTGCACCTTTTGATGGTTGTATATTTTGTTTTTCTAGAAAGTTTACAGCTGCATATGGAGCTTCAGAGATGGATTTAAGAGTATTGTGGAGTTCAACTGTCGTTTCTTCTATGGGAGGTGTAATAAAAAGGTCAAGGTATTCTTCCATGGACTCAAACCTCTCTGGGATATATTTAATAACCTCAAAAGCACATTATGCACATTTTCTTGTTGAATTCATTGTGAAGTGCATGACCTAACCTCACACATTTTTTCAATGCTATCAAGCATAGGACTATCGCATTGCACTTGCACTAAACAACTCAATGACTGATTCTCTCTTCATTAAAATTGATACCTTCATGTAGATACCCAATACCATAAGTCAATACAAGATGCAATTTTTTGAAGATAGCATTTCACACATGTAATCAAAGCACAAGGAAATTAGGGATTTCTCCACTTGAAGCACTCTGGAATTAAATCATTGCAAATATGGTCCCAAGTTGAGCTTCTTGCAGTCCATCATCAAGCTCTCTTTAAAAAAAAATGTCAAACATCCCACTATAGTCTTTTTTCATATCTTACAGGTGGATTTAGAAGAAAAGTTCCTTATAAGAAAGAAAATTTATGGCTACTTCGAGATATCCTTATTCTAGATGATGATGATATTGAACCCCAAATAACACAAAGAAAACTTGTACAACGGAACAGGTTAGGGTTCACATCAGCTCAACCATGGGAGTCTCTTGCAAAAGGAGAAACATTTGATGTTGAATATTTTCATTGAGAAACCCTTAACTATAATCTTAATGTGGACAAGATTGTAAAGAAACAAACTTGCATAAAAGAGAAAATGCATCTTCTTACTGTAGGATGGAGATTTGGGTTCAAATATTGTAAGGCATCATGACATTTGTTATATTTCCCCTAAAGGTATGAATTACTATTCTCTTTTACGAGCATGTTTGGCATGGAAGCAGTAGCAAAAGATTCAGGGAGTAATAGATGGAAATCATGACAATAATGTGGAAGCTAACAAGTCAAGAAACTGCTTTTTGGGGGTGTTTCTTCCTTTCCTCCTTTTGCAGAAAACTATGGCATGGGCTGCAAGAAACATGTCTTCAAACATTATATGTCCAAAGAGGTTAAGAAGAGTTTATAGGTTTAGGGTAGTAGTAAAATAATAAAACAACAATAATGGTAAAACAATAAAACAACAATAATGAAATTGTTGAGGACACTTTGAAAACTGACATAGGACTAAAGAGATATATTTGACTAGGAAAATGTGATGAGAAGTGCAAGTGCACAAGGACTGAAACTCAAAAAGTCAAGGCAAGGTCTACTAGCAATTTTTGGATTTAGTAGTAAAAGGAATAAACTTGGTTTAGAAGATTTGCTTGAAGGTCAAAAACGGAAGAAAGGAAGACCATGCCCCCTTGTGAAGAGATTCTTATGCTACCTATGCCCAATTTTTACTACACTCTCAAGGATATTGTATTTGAGGCTGCAAAGAATAAAGAAGGATCAACTTTTTCCATTCACCATCCGACACACATATTTGGCTTCTCTCCTTGGAGCTTGATGAATGTTTTACATACACTATGTGTTTACACTGCCATTTGCAAACATGAGGGGTTGTCTTTCAAGTACCCAAGGAACAATATTTCATGGGAATAATTTATGGATGCATCTGATGTAGAATTGATTACATAACAGAAAATTTGGGCTGCCACAGATCCTTATCAAAAGAACTAGGCATTTCATTATGTTATTGGAGACTTGTATAAATGGAAACATCGTTGGAGAATACTTGCACAAAAAAATGATTTAGAACCATTGCCATATGAGGATGAAGGGTTCAGTCTGGGCAAGGCAATGAAAGACAAAGGTCCATTCTGGGATACAATTTTTAATGAAAGTAAGCTCTTGGATTGAGCACTTGGCAAGGAAGTTGTGCATGCCTTTGTTTCGAGTATATTGTTTGATTGTATTACATTTAACATTAAGATTTCTTTTTTCGTTCAAATTTAGCTATAGTTAGATCACCTAACATATCACATTTTTTTTTCATTTATGCTCTTCTTCCATATGCGCTATCGAATTATGGTGTTTCCTTTGCAGCGTCTGGTGCAAATGCTAGTTATACTTAAAGTTTAACATGAATATGGATTTTGAGATGATGAGCCAAAATTTTGGTTTTACATAAGGGGCTATGTTTATGATTTTTGAGTTGATGGACTAAAATAAATTATATTGAGTAGTGATATCGGCCTCTCACATACAATTGATTCATTTTCTTTTGTACATTGAAAACAATTTATCTATGCAAGTTAGGTGGTAATTAAGGAATGAAAAAATAATGGTAACATAAATAGTGTGTGATGTAGAGCATTATTTCATTTTTATTTATCTAAGTAAGGTTTACAGTTGTCTAGCATAAGGTGGGTAGGAATGTAGTTTATTTCTTTCCTATATCATGAAATGTAGTAAATGCACAAAATAAGTATATAATTGGAGAAGTCGAGTAGTTTTAGAGAAGTTAGAGATATATAAAATATTGGATTGATATTTGCTAAGAATAAAAAATACACATCAATCTTTTATAATTCAATCCAATTCCTCATTATTTTGTATAAATACATTTGTTGTGGAGTGAATAGATATACAAAATTCAAAGATTAAATTGTGTAATTATTTGGAGATGTGCATTATTTTAGTATCACAGTAGGTGTTTGATACAATTGCAAAAACATGCGATTGTGTAGAAAATGTCACAAAGGAGTTGCCACGAGAATTGTTTGTGGTAGAGATGTCTTCATTCTCAGTGACTATTATTAATTGTGGGAACAATGACCTATTAGGCACATGTCTTTGAATATGAGATGTAATCAATTAAAGGAAGGAAATCAAGAAGATGTTGTGGTGATATTGATTGATTTGATCATTAATGAACGTTAAAATATCATTCATTCATTCACGAGAGGTTACATTATAGAAACTCGCACTATGATTCCCAACCAACTACATTTTTCGAACTGCTACAATAAATTCCATCATTTGTAGCATGATAATGATTCAACACTACAGTGATACTTAAAGTTGCTAGATGCCATCTAGATATGGGTCACAAGATGGATTTTGTAGAAGAAAAAAAGAAAAAATCCCACAGGATTATGTGTTCAAGAAGAGAAGTAACTTATCTGGTTATGGATTGATAGACCAAAATGTGGGCAAGTGGATATATCATTTTAGAGACATGTACATCATTGGAATAGTAGCAATAATAAGAGAATTTTGACATTCGAGGGATAATGTATGTGGAGAAATAAATTTTTCCAGTAATTGAGGTAAGTAACCATGCACAATATTGGTGTCCTCTAAGTTGTTTCATTTGAGGTTTGCACCATTTTAAGCCATTTATAGCAAACTATTATTAATAAAGCACAGCGCAACTAAGGAGGAAAGCGTTCAAAACATAAATTTCTCTATGAAATCCTTAGAGTTGGTGTGGCCCGGCCGGGTGCGATCCGTGGGTGACTTTGACGGATTAGATGCCCCTAGACCACAGCTTTTCAAGCCAGAGGTCAAACTTGGAGGATCACAGACAATTTGACAAAAAAAAAATTATATTTTTGATTTGATTTAATTATTTAAACAATTATATATTTATTTGTCTCTTTTTTTTACTTAGT
>APFE030939822.1:98613-113866 GCA_000404065.3 Pinus taeda
TGAATTATGAGATTTATTATCTTTAATTTTTTTTACTTTTACTAAATTTATTATTTTTCTAACAGTTAACTTTTTTACTTTTATTAAATTTATCTTTTTTTCTAACGGTTATTTTTTTTTACTTATACTCCTTTCTCTTTTTAAATCCTATTGGATCACATTCTCTTCATCTAATTGTCCTAATGATGAACCGCATTAGTTGGTTCGAACGCATTGACAGTCAACTCATTTATATAATGGATCTGGAAGACAACTGTTTAAATAATTCTACTCTCAAAATCCTTCATTTAGATATCATGATACTTAATCACAAAATTAAATGCATTTGTCCAAAGGGCGGCTGCGATTGGGCTCCTATGAACTGTAATGTAAATAAGGTACCTCGAAGAAAAGAAGAGCTATACTTAGAGATCAACTCAAATGATGAGAAATACAATCAAGAAAGTTGAATGATCAAATATTGGGATGAAGAAAGAGAATGCTTCAAGAATTTAGAATAATCAAAAAATGTGGAGGGATGCAAACTCTCTGTGTTGAAGTATATATTGCCCTTTATTGTTGAAGATGAAGTTGTTATAATAATTGTTTGATAGATATTTAGCATTAACCACTTCTTGGAGTATCTTCCTTAACCACTCTTCAATATAATATTTCATCATAGAAATAGTGATGTCCATTTTGACATGTTGACTAAATATTTCCTCCTCAATTTACTAACATTTCCTTGCATTGTGCAACTTGGGCATAATGATTTTCATTTACATTGACAAAAGTAACTAACCACTTTTTTTATTTACTCTTCGAAAAATCAATTATGTTATTGAATTTTGACCCCATTAACTCCTTTATATCACTCAACTCAACCTTCAATATGTCCTTTGGAATTTACGTTGAATCTCTTATCATGTAAGGGCCATGTCGATCATCAACAACTTTCACTGCCTTGAGAAAGACATCACTTCTTCTATCTTGATTCTATTGCATTCATAAATAATCTCCTCTAGTATATTAATTTTTGCAAACCATCCAACTTGGATTTGCTTCAATCTCTTAGTTCTAGGTATATTTTCTTGTGACCTACGCAATTCATTGATTGAATTGACCTTTTGAACAAAAGTAGATAGTTCATTATCTACAAAATGCATATCATGCTCAAGGTCTTTCTTAAGCCAGTCAATAAAGGAGGAAATTCTTTATGCCAAAATTCTTAAATGAGACGTTGTTTCCCATACATCTTCAATAATCTTCAATCTCTTATTAATATTAATAATAATATGATATTTAACTCCAATAAGGAGGTGAACCAATTTTCTGATCTTGTGAGGTGTGTCGAGGTTGGATACTTCTACTATTGGTGCTTATATGGCAAGAGGATTCATAAATAAAGGAATAGGATTAAGAGATTCTATGAGCTCTTTTATTATTCTTTTTAACCTCATAATTTTTGCCTCTTGCTCAGTGACCGAGTGAACCCAACGCTTCTCCTATGGTTTGATGTAATTTCAAGAGCCCAGTGGCTCTAACTTTGAAAACATCAACATCCATTTGTGTCTAACCAATAACTCTTTTGTTTTGAACCTTCACCCTCTCAGTGCTTAACCTCTTTATTTCTCCGTAAAGCTAATTCTATTAAAAAACCAAAAATATTTACAACGAGGCCCTGCGTCAACAGTTGTCGCTGAAGTTCATCATAAAAGTCTAAACTACTCCAGATTTGGGGAAACCAATTTGACATGGCGAGAGACCAAACATACAACCCGAAACCATAACCAAAGGGAAAACCATACATAAGACCAGTATTCATGTTTAAGGCAAAAACCATAGGAGGATTCAGCACAGCACCACCTGAAGCTATAGCAAAATGACAAATCCGCTTATCGTTCATATAGACAACAGAAACAACACGTGAATAGACCAAACCTGTCAGCAACAGACTTCTGAGTTGGCGCTTAGGTGGCCACCTATGCCATGTGGCGTCCATTGTTATCAACCTGGTCCAGTGGCTCCTCAATGATGGGGCAGGCATATTGGTCCCAGTCTTCTTCCTTCTCCTCCACGTCGCCCTTATCCACGCCACCTGGAGGCTCCCTTGTAGGCTGAGTACCGCTCGAACTGCCTGCAAACTCCATCTTGATTGAAGCTCCTGTTGCTCTGCCACCTTCATGCTTAATGTCGCCAGCTTGAATGCCTTCCCCATGCAGACGGTCATGACTAACGCCCCTGCAACCACGACCCTCTCCTTGATTTCTCTCCTCCTGAGAAGGCACTTCTGAATTTCTTGCCTAAGCACTGATCTGCTCATTGTCCTCAGAGAAAACTATGGTTACATTCGTTGTAATGATGGGCCTATTCAGGCTACTCTGGAACCTGAACTGGGTCGAGTGAGGGACAGAGCTAGAAAGCAGAGGAGAAATTGCAGTGTGGAGCCTGATATCACTATGTGCGGCCATGGAGGCTTGCTCTTGACCCCAACCACCGTGCGTATGGGGGTAGTATCTGGGAGGAGGCGAGATTTCATGAGAATGAGGGGAAGAGGTCAGAACAGGGCTCGGCGCAGCTAGAGGGCGACTGTTGCCACCGCGAGTGCCACCGCTACGACTCCTCATGCGGTGCTAGACCATATAAGCGAGATTTGCATGCAATGCAGCAGGACATGAGGTAGGGGAGGGGAACAAGCTATGGATAGAGGGCACCTGTGCCGGATTTATAGGACAATGCCTGGAGTGGGAATAATGGTGCCCATCTCCGAGGTCAATGCAGCAAAGGAGCCAGCATCGGCTTCTAGTGATGGTTATGCAACAAGAATTCCCAGCCTAAGGCAGACATATGCAAAGAGAGGGAGGATAAACAAAGGGTTTGAGAGGCTCCATACTATTTCCAACAACATCCAGGTCTCGGCCAGAGGGGCCATTTAATGCAACTCGCAGGCTTACCTGCGTTCATCTTAGGTGAGCGTTGAACAGTGCGTTGCCTACCGTCTGGCAGGTCCAATCACCGGTGGCCATTAATGTTCTTGGAGATCACCGGCATCCGGGTTCTTAGTGCTTAACTTATTATTACTTTTGTCATAAATTGCATTCTGCAAGGTGACATAGTGGTCTTTAAAAGTGGTCATTTATTCAACAACTTCTTCTATCATTCTTTGGTTCTCAACCATGTGAGTTGTAACTCAATTAGGTAAAGAAACACTATCAACTTCTATCTATGATTTCTTCCACACTCTATGTTTCCTTTGAACCTATAACTTTAGTTCACTAAATAGTGTGTGGCCTTTCAGGGGTCAATATGGAAAGGGGCTCTTCCTTGTATAATCCACCCGAGAGACTATCATTACTTTGCCTTACACTCAAAGTAACATTCATTTTACTTTCATTTTAAGATGAACTCGAGTGAGTCTGAAGTGTGCAGGTTGGAGATGGTTCTTTACACTTCATACCTCTTTCCTTATTTCTTCCTCCAATACTTGTGTTGGTTTCTACAATAGCTTCTTTAGTATGACTAGGCAATTACTTGTATCTCAATGGACAAATGTGACTTCCTCTGCTTTTTTTGTAATTATCATCAATAATTTTCCATATCCGACTATAGTTAGATGCTTAGAAAATATTCCTTCTGGGTCAAAACCTTGAATGGATTATGCTTCATTTAAACTAAAAGAATTTAAATACTAAGAAAATTCTACAAGATGGGTTGCATTATTTACATTTATTTCTCCAACTATAACAGGAAATGAAATAAACTACCTCTTCTTTTTGCTTTCAAATAAAATTAACTAGGGGTGACATTGTCTGCAAATTTCAACAACAAAATATTTGTAATGGCTTGTCCAGGAATCCATATATTCAATCTTCTCTTTCTCTGTGGATGCCCTTTTTCCATAGGAAAGCTTGTGCTTGTCCTAATATCCTCATAGGCTCTTGTCCAATTATAATGTAGTTAACCTCTTTTACAAAGAGGTCCTAAATTTGACAGAAATGAAAAGGGGTTTTGCATCTCCATAACACTAGGTACCAAAATTGAATTAGTTCTTCATCAGGATTGAAGTTACGTCTGTGGGTTAGGCCATTGAAAACATGACAAGATACAAGGGTTGTTATCAAATACGTCGTCATGAAAATTCACGGGTCTTTGACAAATTTACTAATTGAAAGGCTAACTCATTTGAAATGAGATCCACCAAGTCAAATAAAGAGTATCTTTTATAATAATAATAGAGAACATATAGTATAGACCTTAGAAAATTAATTGTAGTTTCTCACCCCATTAGTAAGGAAAAGAGCCAAGAAAATCCTTTGTAATTCTATGAAAATAAGGAAATGTAAAAAGGAACATGTGAATCGAGTGAGATGAATTCTGAAATGATGTTCATGCCACCAGCTTAAGAGTACAAGAAATTGTTGGCTTCCAACAACTTCAATAATTTAGTTGGTTCAGCCAATTTAAATATCATTATGAATGCTTTAGGGGCTATAGGAATTGGATTCTATAACAACCCTAGTGAAATTCCATGTAATAAAAGTTAATAAAGGCGCAATAATAACCACAGTTGATGGGACACTTATTCCAAGTTGAATGTTGAGCAAGACATCCTAGTGTGGGTGTTCATTTGGTTTATTATGGCCAAGGAAATTGGCAAAGGCAATGGAAAAGGATTTGGAAAGGAAAAAATGGCATTTTGGCACATTTATTTATGAAAATAATGGAAATTAGGAGAAAAGGAAGGTGAAAGTTCGCAGGTTGCATGTGAGGAAGAAAATGAAGAAAATGGAGGCCTAATTGATAAAAAGGCTTATGAGGATTAGTTTGTAACCTTTTGTCATATCAGTTTTGGAGCTCTCTCATTATTCTCTCTCTCTCTCTCATTCTTGGACAATTAGATTTTTCTTGGAGTACTTTGGCATTGGATCAAGAAGGCAAAGAAGGCAAGAGGAAGGAAGGAGCAATAAAGGAAGAGATAGATCAAGTAGCTATAATAGGATTATTTGCAGGTATTGATTTGCAAGTTGATTTTCCTTGCTAGATTTGGCATGCATGGTATTGCATGTGGTTCCTTTGCTGTTATGGCATGGTTTTTTCCAAGTGTGATAGTGTTTTCAACCTAGCCTTTCCATTTCTAGATAGCCATGGTGTGATGGGGTTCTCATGCTTTGGTTGATCTAGATTGCCGGATGGATTCAAAGCTGAGTGAGGTGGATCTCTGAATGATAGAACACATGGCCTAGTAACCCTTGAATTGGACTGTGGGTTGAATTAAAGTCGGCTTTTATGTTGCTTCAGTGGGCCTAGAAATCCTCAACCGGTGAATGGAAAGAAATATGGTAAATCCTAAAGGTGCTTACCCTTGATTAGGCCTAGGAATCATTGCCAGTGAATGGTGGGATATACAGTAAAGCTTAGAAGGTTTGTGTCTCGGGTTAGGGCCTAGTGATCCTTGGATCGGACTGTGGATTATGGTAAATCCTGAGAGACTAGGAGACAAAAATTCCTCATGATGTAGGTGGATAAATCTGGTGACATCCATGCTTGTTTTGGCCTAGTGATCTGGTGGAGATCATGGCAAAGCCTATTATTACATGTTTGTTGCTTTGGCCTAGTGATCCAGGATGGATTATGATAAAGCATGATTTCTATTGATGAGGGTGAGGTGGTTTACCCACTAGATTCCCTGGTTGGTTATTTTGGTTTGAGTCCCACATTCATGGTTGGAATATGGCACGAGGGTGAATGGCTAAAGAGATATTTGGCTCAGTCATTCTATGGTTGAGTGGAACATGGTAGTCCCATCTCGAGTTGGATTTTGCACTCATTAATAAGAGGTTCTCTCCTTGATATCTTATGTATAAATGTACTGGTTTATATGTGGATTTTATGGATGATGTATTCTTTATATTTTTGTTGTTATTATGTTGGTTATAAGCATGTATTATGACAGAGATTATGTATGGATTTTCTCATGTTTTGATTTGTAAATGAATGAACAACGTATCTATGACCTAATAGATGATGATGCAACTAATGATATAAGGGAACAATGCTTCTCAGTGATTCTCAGATAGGTATGAGACCCTTACTCTCAAATATGTTGTTTATACCTATAGATTACATATTTTTGACATGTTTGATGACATGGTTAGTAGGGTTCCAGTCAAAGTCTTGTTCAAGTAATTGCATTTGTATCATCATTTCCTTGTTATCTTTCTGTTGGTCTCAGATGTTTGTATCTCATTTTATCGTTCCAATTCCCTGCCATATATGAGTGGGGGGGAGGCACTCACTAAGCCACTTATGGAAGTATGTCGCATACACTAAGTTGAGAAGGGTAAGAACCCTACCTGCCTGGAGGATGAATAAAGTAGTTTGAACCAAGATGGCTACCATCCTGAGTCCTCTTGATACATACCGAACCGAGACTGATAGACCACACCTTGCTTTTGGCATCAAATCATGAGGGAGCACCATATATCACTATGAATAGCCCATACCCCACACTTTGAGAAGTCATAGATATTCACCAAATGAGAAGGGCTATATTATGCTTATCAAACGTCATTCATCATCCTTGATCCATTTTTTACCCACTCCTCTACCATCTTCAGACATCCCCAGGTTCTGAAGGTGTCATTTAATTTTGGGCAGTGACCTGGGGTTTGGGCTTGAAAAAGTGGTTCAAATCTTGGGGACATTGGCACACCACTAAGAAAAATAACCCCTAGACATTGGCATACCATGTTATGGGAGCATCCAGAGCCTTTTGGATGCATGCATGCCCATATCATGGGAGCGTCCGGGGGTTAATTTGTCTAAAAACTCAGTGGGATGCAGGGGTTGGTTACCTGAGAGGTTGGGATGGTTCCTAGGAATCTTGTTGCTGATGTGGAAGGTTTGTATGTTGTGTTTCAATTGATTCCACTTCCTTAAGGTCACATAGGAGGTTGAATCCCCTCATAGCATCCTCTCGTCACATGTTTACCTAGTTGGTTGATTACTTGGGTAGAAGTGACAGGAGGTCGTTACATGGTGGTATCAGAGCATGGTTCACCCCTTGGACTGGATGGGTGGTATGTATTCGTCATGAATTCATGTCGGTTGCATGTGTGTTAATCATACTTCTAGTCTATATGCTTATTTCATATGCATGGTGTCGATCATAGTTGTAGTGATGTCGCCATGTGAAGGAGGATGTTGTTGTTGTGAAGTGTGTCGTCATGAGTGTATGATTGCTTACATGTTGTTATGCTTGTGTATTGTTAGTGTACATTGGTATGTTTTTTTTTCATGCATAAGTTCATGGCATGTGCAGTGGATATGGTCATGCATTGATGATTGGAATCTAGCTAGAATGATGGTTATATGGTTATATGGTTATATGTTTAGGTATTATATGTATATATGTTGTCATGATTATGTTATACATGTATTACGTTGATTGGATGATCTTGCATATGAGATATCCTCCCTGAATTATGATAAGGTACATTGGTTTAGCTTTTCAAGAAAGATATCAAAGATGACTAGCAATATGGTAGACTATAAAGACTCTGCCTATGAATCAGATGAGCAACATGGTGTTGGGAACTCTTCTGATTTAGCAGACACATTGAGAAGCTTGAAGGAAGAAATAAGGAGTTGTAAGGCGGACAACTACAAAATCATGTAGGAACAAGAGAAACAAGTAGAAGTTAATGTAATACTTCTTCAAAGTTTGTCAGAATTGCAATGGCAGGGGCCACTTCGAATCAGCCATGGCCAGGAGGACAAAACTAATGGGGCATATGGAAGTGGGTCTCATGGTGGTCATAGGTGAGATAGATATGATACAGTGAGAGATGGAAGGTTTTTAGATACTCCGGACAAGAGAGGTAATGGATATAGGTATTATTCTAGTTCTGGATATGATAGGCATCATGATCATCGTCGTTATCACCCTTACAGGAGGAGTGATAGGGGATACTTTCCAGATGAGTTTAAGAAAGCAAAGCCACCTACTTTTGATGGAGACTTGAAGAAACCAAAAGATACAGAGGCTTGGATACTTGGGATGAACAAGTTCTTTGAGTTGCATGTACACAAAAAACATGAAGGCCATAATTGTTATCTTCAGCTTGAAAGGTAAAGCATACATCTAGTGGGAAGATGTGAAGCAGGTCAAAGACATCAGGATGGAGTAATTGAGTTGGTATGAGTTCAAGAGGCTTTTCAAGAAGAAGTACTTGTCAGAAAGGTACTACGACAGTATGGCCAAATAATTCTATGAGCTAAAGATAGGATCTGTTATACGGAATTTATACCTACGGATAAGTACATCTTCCCTAACTGGGTAGTTACACTTAGAACAACAAAAGTAAAGATGTTTAACCTTTTCCTACAATAGACATATAAGATAAAGGAACCTACTTGAGATCCTGCGCTTCCTTTGATCTCCTTTGAATTGCTCCCATCGCTCCCGTTCAAACTAAATTCTCTCAATTGGTACCTGCCAACATAAACAGAAGACAAAAAAAATCAAAGAATATGATCTATCTATTGTAAACAAATGGAATCGACAACATTTGATCATACATTCATCATAGGCATAAGCAAAAGTATTGGAAAAGGAACAAACAACTTTATTGATCGATAGAAGGAGAAGTTACACCCAATGTGGTTCGATCCCACGTCACTCGTCCAGCTTAGTCCAAACCCTCATCACACCAATAGCACATCAATCCAACAGCATAAAATTACTTAACAATGATTTCAAGTCTCAAACCAACAATATTTCTCTATAATATCCAAGTTCTAGCCTCGTGATCACTATGATGAGTGGTCAATTTATAAGGAAATGCAAGTGGTTTTGTCATAAATTGGGTATTGAATGATTTTCCATAATTGGATAGTTAGTTTCTATGGAGAAAGGGATGAGAGGATAGAGGGTTGAATGATCCATATCCTATCCAAAATCGAGCTCATAGGATGAGATAAGAGTTGGGCATCCTTCTAGAATGCTCTAGAATCAAGGAATATTCCTAGAATCCTATGCCAATTTCGCTCATCCTCGCATAACGCAGGCTTAAGTGGGCCTAAGTGCTCTACAACACAAGTTTGAATGTGCCTACCTACTATGCAGATCAGTTTCACCTAACCAAGGTTGTGTTGGTGTCCCAAGGAGGCTTTTCAGTAGGATTTCAAACAAGGAAACTTTCATGGATGAAAACATTCAATATGATGACTTGTTTAGGGCATGTAGCAACTAAAATTAGGGTTTAATGAGCCCTATTTGTATTGATTTGATCATCGGGAGTGTTAGCATCCTATTGCAATAGGGGTTCATATTTCATGATTGACTGTTTGCATGCCAAATATGTCATCTTTTTATTACTGCAAAGGTTCCATATTTCCAGAGACTTTCATTTGGATAAGTTATTCAAATTTTGAAGAGTTGTTCAGTCAAGGGAAGGCCAAACAGTTTAAACTTGGCTTCCTTGGGTTTCAATTGCTTGCTTTAGAATATAGAGATGAATATCTGGCCAAACAAGCTTGAAACTTGGCGGATTGGTAAATAGGTATAGAAACAAGGGCGCTCATCAGCTTAATCTGAGCCCCGGAAGAGACAAGGATCGATTTAGATAGGAGGATAGCTGAAAGAAAGGTTGAAAGGCTGGGTATGCTAGTTCAAGTGCACCCAAACCAAAAGAAGAAAAAATGTTAGGAGAGTAGGTCAGGTAGGTAGCGTTGTGGTGGCAGAATCATGGTTGGTGGTCCGTTTCATTTTATGTTCTCAAGCGTCATATCCGTTCGCATCTCAAGCATAAGGCAATTTCCATTTGGAGGAGCTCAAGCGAGGCACGTCTGAATTTCCCTTCTTTTCCCCAAACACTCGCTAACTTCCCCTAATCCGTTAAAAAAAAGTCCTATTTCCCCTTTAAAAGCCTAAGAATTTTATCCTTAGCGCTTTCTGATCAAATTTCATATTAACTTCTAACTTATTGTATAAATCCCAGTTATTCTTTCCTCCCCATACTAAAAACATATACAAGATCCCCCTAAATACATATCCCCTCCATTGGTTGAAATATAACCATAACTAGCTCAGCGTTTTCTGCTACTACTACAAGCGACTATTAACCTTTAGTTCTGTTTTAGATGGTTGTGTAAGAGATGATTCTAAATCAAAGCAATATTACACCCTGTGTTGATAAATGGCTACAGCAATCTTCTGTGTGTTCATGACAGAGTGCATCACAAAGATCTACAGCCTGCACTCCTGAGAACCCAAAGACAATAAATCAACATTCTCCCTTCCATGGCAATTAAATCAATCAGGATCACATGTCTTACGCAGCCTTCTATGTCTCTGTCATGGAACACTGCTTAAATTTCAGGATAAAATTCATTCAGAAAAACATTACCTCTACTCCAGCAGACAGGTTGAGTGGTTTGTTATCACAGTTGCCTAAAAAGAAACTGGACAAGACATCATTGCAGGCTTCTCCAAATCTGTTGAAGGTTGTTGCAAGCAAGATCTTAGAATATTCCAAAAATGATGTTGCAGTTCTATGAGTAGACACCTTTGGCAGTCTCGTCTTACAGACCATTTTGAAATTACTAGAGGCAAACAAAGAAGCGGTGGTAAGGGTGATAATTGTTCTTTGGGTGGTTCTGAAGACAATGTTATGAGAGAGGGCAGAATGTTCTGGAAGTTGCAGTCAGCTTCTAGTAGATTTTGGTCGTTTTACATTGCGTACAGTGAATGAAGAGACGCTGCTGCCTTTTTCTTGGATGGAAGCTTTGAATGGACAGAGGTTAAACATGTTTATTTGGATTGTGAATGTATAATGACTAAGTCTGAGGTACCTCCTACATCAAAGAATCAGTCAAATTTGTTCCCTGTCCTTGACAAATGTGGCATGTTAGCTGTTATTAACCAGATTAAACTTCCACATCCAAAATACCCTGCTACACGAGTTGTAATTCAAGTGCCAAACCTTGGCTTCCACTTTTCGCCTTCAAATATAGTAGGATCATGAATCTCCTTGCAATATTTAATGAGAGAGATGCAATAAAGGATGGATTAGATGAGACAAATTCAAGAATGGGGCATACATCTTGGCACCCTGCAGATATGGAAGGGAATGTTAGGGTTCTCTTTTGGGGGAGAATTGGTAATTCTGTTGCCGAGTGGCAATCTTGTTGGCTAGCCCTTGCTGGGTCTTACTTATATTCCTTGGAGTCTAAAACTTCTCAAACTTATCAGCGGTGTTGCAGCATGAGTGCTAAGCAAATTATGGAGATCCCACCAGCAAGTGTTGGTGGATCAGACTTCATTGCTGCCATAAGCAACAGAGGCTTTGATATCCAAAAGGCATTGAAGTCCTCTAGCGCAGTTGTCCTGCAGTTCAAAGATGAGCATTCAAAGGCAGAATGGATGAAGGCATTTGTTCACGCTATATATAAAGCATCTGCCCCTCTGTCCATGAGCATACCTGGAAATCTTAGTGGTGCTGAATCTCAAGATGAAAGTTGTCAACCAGTGGTTGTGTCAGAGAAGACAAATTTGTCTGTTGTCGGTACTCTGCTTGAAATGAAGCTTCTGATCTATGGGAAGGAAGATGAGGAAAAGGACAGAATTGGTGAAGAAAGAATGCTTTTGGCACTATTTGTTGGTGGAGGCAAGGCGAACCTTATACACCAGGAGAATGATTTGACTGTGAAGATGACATTGCATTCCCTGAGGATTGAAGATAAACTTCAAGGTCATGTGTCTACAACATGCAAGTATATTGCTTGTTATGTGCTGGAAAATGATATTCAAGGTCCAGTTGAGGAGATCATTAATAAATGTAGCACAGCGTTAGCAGAAAACATTTTCAGAGGAGGATGAGTTTTTTAAAGATGCATTGCCAGATTTTAGTTGCACTTCTGATTTTTCTTCCATCCCCCAAAGCATCTTAAGTTCTTTCCCCTCGACGCCAAAACAAAATCCATCACATGACTTTGGAACCCCTCTTACAAGTTCCAAATATGAACTTTTTGATTGGAATTTACCTGTAGGAGGAAAAAAAACCAAAGAGGAAGATGTATCTGATTTTCTGAGTGTTACATTTGTTACAAGGCAACCCAATTCTCCTCACTATGATGGAACAGACACTCAGATGAACATTCGCATGACAAAGCTTGATTTCTTCTGCAACAGATGTATTGTTGTTTCTTTGATTGACTTTGGCATGGAACTGAGTGAATTAATGGAAGTCATATTTGAGAAAGCATCTCCACATAATGATATGGTAGGTGATGTTGTTTTTCCAAGTGGAAACAAAGAAAGCACTGATCGTTTATTTGTTGAAGGGCTATTGGGCACTGGAAAATCTAGAGTTGTGTTTCAGCTGAAGATGAATGTCAATAGTGTTTGTATTTTCCTTAACAAGGATGATGGTTCTGAGTTGGCCATGTTGGTACAAGAGAAGTTTCAGATGGATTTGAAAGTTCATCCAAATTCTATTTCCATTGAGGGGATGTTAGGGAACCTCAGGATCTGTGACATGTCCATTGGTCCAGATCACTGGCGGGGTTGGCTTTGTGACATACGGGACACAGGTTCTAATTCACTTGTAAAGTGGAAGTTTCAGTCTTTCAGTGTAGATGATGATGATTTTGAAGGCCATGATTACAGTCTCATTGCCAGATTTTCAGCTGTATGGATTGTTTTTCTTTACAGGTTCATTCAAGAGGTAACGGCCTATTTCACAGGCTTGGCAATACCACAAGCTCAGCATGCAATCCAAGTTGTTGATAAAGTTAGAGGAATGGAGTGGCTTATTTCACAATCAAGAATTGATGGATCACCTTCATTGAAGTTGGATGTTTCCCTGGACACTCCTATTATTATTGTGCCACAGAATTCTACAAGCAAAAATTTCATGCAGCTGGACCTGGGTCATCTTGAAATTTCTAACAATTTTGAGTGGCATGGTTGTAAGGAATCTGATCCATCTGCTGTACATCTTGACGTCCTTCATGCTGAAATAACGGGCATGAATATGGTTGTTGGGATTGATGGGTGACTGGGAAAACCAATGATACAAGAAGCTTGTGGATTTCATATCAAAGTGTGTCGCTCGCTACGGGATGTTTTCAAAAAGGTTCCTGAAGTGGCAGTTGACATACAGGTTTGGATGACAAGCTTTGAACGTTGTCTACAATTCCTAAGGAGTAATTCTGTCAGTCCTGAGTTAGCATTGGAAACTGCAGCAACTTTGCAGATGAAGTTGGCAGTGAAACAAATACATGGGCTTCTTAAAACACGAGGATTTCCCATACGTAAGATGTATTAGTTTCATGTACCTGCGCAGATCCTAAGATGTTATGGGGTTGGGTTGAGCCTTATGCGAAGGACGAGGAGGCTTGATAGTGGAAAGTGGAATCACATGGACTGTCCTGATCTACAAATTTATGTGAAGTGGTCTCTGTATTCGGCCTTGACCACTGTGCAGTTATAGACATCGGTGAAAATTGTGTTAGTTAGCATCTGTTCAGAATATATTACTCAGAACTGGTCATGACATCAGTGCAAAGTACATGCATCTTAAAGTGTTCAGATTAATTGAAAACATTAGAGCATGTCGTGTGGGCGACTTTCAGATCCATTCTAGAAATTATTCATTGCAAACTTAATTGGAAAAGCAGTAATTAAAACACATATACAGGCAAATTGTATCATCATGGTTTGTAACAACCAACTACTAGAGTGAGGTGAAAAAGAGTTATATTGATGTAACGTAAAGCCAGTGATTTATCAAAATCGGCATCCATATCCAGTGCTCAAAATCGGCATCCATATCCAGCGCTCAAAATCGGCATCCATATCCTCGGATCTCAAGACTTGACAAAGAGTACCAAAAAAAAAAAATTGAAAGACTAGTGCTGACGAAACATCCTTTTTTATACATTGAAAATTCTTGCTTGGGCAATTTGGGAATATCGTATAAACATCAGCTACAACACATGGATGAGCTTGATCGCTATTTCAAATTTGGGCTTTGATGGATAGGCCTTGGTGTAGCAACTCTAATCTCAAAGAACAGTCGAGCTTAGTGCATCTCAGTGTCCTGAGAAAAGCTGGAGGCGGTGAATTTCTTCAGCGCTGGAACATCAAGAAGCCTATGCTGATAAAAGAACGACCTGACAAAATTAATCAAGAGAAATTAAAAGACCAGAGAATACAACAGTCCCTTTTTCCTGTTGTCTGAGATAAATCAAGAAATGATTATGATCTGGGTATAACATTCCCGGAAAAATAATTGCTATGAGATCTCCAGCTGAAAACGCCTGTTCTGTTTTTTAAATATGTGGAGGTTCTTGCTGTGTCACAGCCAGATAAAGAAATATCATACACCTGGAGGTTGTATTAATGCTTTCACAGGAGATAAAACAGGGGTGATTGGACAGTTTTAAGTGTTGCAGAGGGAAGAGAATGCCCGAGATGACAGCGAAAGAACATCAAAAAACCGACAAAGAGTATCAGTTATGAATATCAGCAGGGGACTTTAAACACAAAGCAGATGGCAACAAAGGGATTGCGCAAAGATAAATAGAGCAGCTCAGAGCCATCAAAGCTCACCAACGCATATTAAAATATCTTGAAGCCACTTAAGGGCAGCAGAACCGCCTGAAAGATACAAACAAAAGGATTCAAAGCGCAGCCCTCAGTTGCATGACTTGAGTTGCCAGCTGCCTCAGCGCAGCTCTTTTTCAAATATTTATGTATTAATTTCCAGCCCAGCGATGAGTTAAAGACAGTTATTACATAGATATTTTTTCAGATACGATCTAGAGATATTTTTTATATTTTCCCTATGACACCTGTTTAAGGGAAGTCTGTAAATATTTCCCTATATAAACCATCCTATAGTCAGTCTTAAGGAGCGGGAAAAACAAGAAAGAATAGGTCGATAGACTCTAATAAAGATTAGTTATGTACATCTGATACGATTTCCTTAATCAAAGACTGCTGAAGTTTGGAAAATGGACTGTGTGCTGTGTTTTAATGTTTGAAGGGGGCATTACGGAATTCTAGAGCTGCAACATGACTCAATAAGTGCCTCTCATCTCTGTTTTTTATGTTTTATGCTCATAATATGCTCGTATCACCATCTAAATAGCAGATAGAAAGATTAGTTTAGAATTTGCTGAGCCACACTCTATGCTCAAGGTCTGCTATTTCTTTATGTTTTCATCTGAACTAGTAATGAACATGAATTCCCTTGCCTCATATCTC
>APFE030939824.1:0-10457 GCA_000404065.3 Pinus taeda
CTAGAAACTAAATCCTAAACTAAAATAGACAAATAAGTCTACTGTCTACTAAATCCATCATTCAACGTCAATGGTTTGTGAATGCTATTTAAACTTGCCCTTTTTACATTCATTATTAATTTATTAGACTTGATATAAGGCATCGGTCAATTTACCTGGTTACTTTAACTATTAGAGACAAACTTATTCAATTTTACTCATTTTTTGTGCATTCTTAGGTATATAGATCAATAGATCAGTTGATTTTCATTCATTTTCTTCAGTTTCCTGTCAAAAAAAAACTTGCTAGTTTTCCATACTTACTGCAGAAAGAAAAAAGACTTGTACCTCTTTCTCAATTGCATGCACAGGAAAACATTTAAAATACAAAATCAACATTTAATTAGTTATTTCCTACATAAACATAGTGAACAGTTTGTTGTTCAACTCTGTTTTACATGGCAATTAATAGTTTTTAGCATAGTTTTGCATTGGTTTGCATGCCCAGCTAGGTTTTTTTTGAGTTGTTTTCTGTGTACTTTTAGCATTTTTAAGCTAGCAGCCCACACAATTTACTCTCGTATTTTTACACAGAAGAGCAGCTTTACTACTAAATAGTAAACATTAGTTAATTGTAACTGACCCCTTAGATCATCTAGGAATAAGCACCTGAAGTTAACATGCACTAACTTCTTTCTAAGTGAGAGGAATCAAACAAGGCGACAGTGGCTAGTTTCTTGTAGTTATCATTAATCCAATATAAGTTGACTGTTCCTAGAATTTCTGGCTATGGGTGGATCAAAGAAAGCCAGCAAGCTGGGCTCCAAGATGTTTCTGCACTATTACAGCTAGGTTTTCTGAAAGGGTATACTGTATTTTATATGCTTTTTGAACACATATTTCTGCCACTGCAGCCCGATTTATCAAATCTAAGATTTTGCCTTGAAGAGGCACATGCCACCTATATAGTGTTGCATTATTCTTGTCTGGAGGCTTGTTGATTTTAGAACATATTTTGGACATGAGAGGGCTAAAAGGATTCACTATAGGCATATATTTTGTTTTATTTTGATATTGGCAGGATACATATAAAAGTGGATGGGCTCCACAGACTGATCCAGCTCCAGCTCTTGGCTTTTTCCATATTCCTCTGTATGAGGAATGGTACCTTGGAGGTTCAGAAATTGTGGGTGAAATGCAAGAAGGAGTGGGTTGTGCTTCCATAAATTCAGGTGTCTTGAGCACTTTTGTAAGTACTGGTGACATCAAGGCAGCCTTCACAAGTCACGACCATGTCAATGATTTTTGTGGGAAATACCAGGGAATTTGGCTGTGTTATGGGGGTGGATTTGGTTCAGAAATTGTGGGTGAAATGCAGGAAGGAGTGGGTTGTGCTTCCATAAATTCAGGTGTCTTGAGCACTTTTGTAAGTACTGGGGACATCAAGGCAGCCTTCACAGGTCACGACCATGTCAATAATTTTTGTGGGGAAATATCAGGGAATTTGGCTGTGTTATGGGGGTGGATTTGGCTACCATGCTTATGGAAAAGCAGGATGGTCAAGACGAGCCAGAGTGATTATGGCTACTCTTGAAAAAGGTGAAAAAACATGGCAAGGTGTTACAAGTATAAAAACTTGGAAACGCTTAGATGATACAACATTTACTAAAATTGATGAACAGACACTATGGAGCAAATAGTTGAAAGTAGGTCTGTTAAAGTTCAGTTCAAGCTCTGCAGTGGTGTGTCACTGGTCCATTAATCTTTTGGGCAGTCACAAAAGTTCAGAATCCAGAATGGCGGTCACAAAACTTCAGAATCCAAAATGTCTTATTTTTCTTGTGATTGCTTCACAGGCAACCAACTATGGGCCTAATCAACAACCAGTTGATTTCCCCAGAAGATTCCAGGCATTCAGGGCTGACGGTTCTGTATTTTTAGATCACAGAGTACAAGGACATAGTAGGTTATCAACGGCCCTCCTACTACTGCACGGTTTCTATAGCACTTTCAAAATGATGGAAGTGGTCTCTACTGTTATTGTGCCATTTTTTTTTGGTGTTGATGAGTTTGGGAATTGAAAGCAGCTGTTTCCATTTATCCTCACAGGATGTTGCAGAAGGTGGTCGAAGACAGCAGGTGGTCCTAAGCACAAGGACAGCGTAGGTTATCAACGGCCCTCCTACTACTGCACGGTTTCTATAGCACTTTCAAAATGAACATACAGTCAAACAGTTGATGGTGCGCGACCTGAATGGTCCATCTGGAAATTGGACCTGCGGGTAGGGCCTCTATATATATGAGTGATGCAGACTCCTCACATGCACCTGCACAGTTAAATTTCAAAGTTAACACAGCTGTACCCATATGCGCACCCACACACCCTAGCTACCTAGTCTAATAATAAGAGATAAAAAATGCATCTCTATCCCTAAATTTAATTTCAAAAAAGGATTTTACTACCATCCTTATCTTTATGTTTTTGTTTATCCAGTATTCTTAAGCTCCCTAGCCCTCAGTTTCAGCAGCTAAGCAGCTAAGGCTCATTACTTTTGATTTAGTGTCTTGTAACAATGGGAAAGAGTACCTAATTCATTTGAAACGCTTGAGAGAACACAAGCACATAGGTGCCAAGACAGTTGCATTCTCGTTTTGCTACAGTCATTAGAAGGTTAATGCAAAATATAAGTGGCAGTGCTTTGTAGGCTGCACATCTAAAAGTCTCCCAGACAAAGAGATGGTGCAAAAAAATTAAAAAAACTGGCATTTAATGTTCCTATACAGATTAATAATATTCAATTGCAAAATCAAAATAAAGTATCAGTCATTTAAAATTTTCAGGCTGTATATTTGAAAAAGCTTTATCATTCGATGAACTCCCAAGTAGACGAAAGTTTCATAATGTTATGACAGCATAATCACCAAAAAGAAAAATTCAACATTCTTCGGGCTGCATATTTGAAAGAGATATACTTTGTAATTAAATTCAAAAATACAAAAAGTTCATACCGTGATGACTACAGAACCAAAAAAAGGCAATGCCAAGAGATTGTACGAGGAATAACTGCATGAACCCTATCACTTAAATACACTCTGTAAATACAATAGATCTGAACTTCAATGATCTAATTTCTTCAGCAACCTCCGAACTAGACGTCGAAAACTTTTATTCAACGTAAATCCCACAATAGCACCAGCAGTAAAACTTGCCAGTACAAGTTTCGTGCAAGCCCCTGCTGAAACCATATACCTAGTCAAAGAATTGAGAGTAATTAAATAACAATTGTGAAGCTACTGCCCATCTAAGTCCTCTGAATTTTACAAGATGGAAAAAAAAGCATATAGAAACCTCCAATTTCCCCTTTTTTTCTGGTAAATGGCAACAACACCATGATACAGTCTATTGTATGCTAATGGAACTAAAAGCATTCCTCTAGTAACCATAAAATAAGAAAAATTGATCTGATGACCACACACAAATACAGATGTTTTATCCCAGTAAAATAAAGATTTGTTTAAATGCACCATATAATCAAGAAATCTGGGCCACATTTACTACATGGAAGTAAACAGCTTATAATACGAGCATTACCAAACAATCACAAGAAAATCAAAACTGTTTTAGTTAAGCAAATAGACAGATAAGCTCAGTTATCAACAGGCCAAGCAGAGTTCTGTATGAAGGCTACAGTGACTGAAATGCAGAATTTTGGCCCTTGTAAGATGATGAATTTGACAGACATAAAGACCATGTCTTAGCTTTTGAAGAATCTAATAGAAGAACTAATGCTGAATTAATTCCAGTTAAATCCCTCTTGGATTCATATTTTACAAAAAACTACCTTGTTGGAGACCTCTGTTTACCGGTAGTCTAGGTTAAGATCTCCACAGCATGAACAAACATGAACATGCATGAGGACTTCCTAATCGATCTAACAATCTACCTTTCCTCTGCAACCTCGCGACTTCAGATCTGACTGTTGGGGATAATTGGCATGGTACTATGAACCAAACACGTTCCGCTGACTGTGTGATATTGTCAGTTAACTGGGAGCACTAGAATGAGATTTTTTTGGCAGGGCACAGTGAAAAGTACTCTATAGCACTTTCAAAATGATGGAAGTGGTCTCTACTGTTATTGTGCCATTTTTTTTTGGTGTTGATGAGTTTGGGAATTGAAAGCAGCGGTTACCATTTATCCTCACAGGATGTTGCAAAGGTGGTCGAAGACAGCAGGTGGTCCTAATTGACAGAGTCAGAGATGAATAAGAATATATTTGTCAGGAGTAGCCTAACAAAGGAGTGGGTTCGACGTGTTGAACCTGCCTGTTTGTCCCGTGGGTGGTGCAGGTGGTGAGCTGCAGAGTGTCGGAGTGAGTTTTTCGTTGTTGGTGAGCTGCAGGCGCAATTCGAGCCTGCCTGTTTGTCCCGTGGGTGGTGCAGGTGGTGAGCTGCAGAGTGTCGAAGTGAGTTTTTCGTTGTTGGTGAGCTGCAGGCGCGATTCGAGCCCGTTCCGTGAGTTTTCCGCCTGGTCTGGTGAGTTGCAGGCGCGAGTCGAGCCCGTTTTGTGAGTTTTCCGCCTGTTCTGGTGACCTGGTGAACTGCAATGGAGGGAGCTGCGGAGTGCAGGGTCGAATTGGTTAGGAGCAGCTCGCGGAAAAACCAAATTTGAATTGAAACGTGAATTAACTCTCGGCAGCAAGACAGCTATGGAAGTCGGGGCTCCTGTCAGACGTAGTTAATGCGGAAGGTGGCGGAGCTCGCGGTGGTGGCAGAGCTCGCTGTGACGGAGCTGGGCGGAGCTCGCCTAAAGGGTTGAGGAATTGCCGGCGGTCGGAGTCGGAAGTTTTTCCAATCGGCACCAGATAATTCCTCTCCCTTGTTAATTCCTCCCCTTGTTAGACTACTCCTATAAATAAAACTCTAAAGAATCTCTCATCTCTGCAGAGATATGCAGAGATATTGCTTGGCAATGTGCTGGCACCTACCTCATTTTCGTCAATGTTCTCTAAATTATTGTAGTTTCTAAGTTATGTTTTAGAATGTGTGTGGTGTGCGGTTGCTATAGTCAAGGTAGGAATCTCTCATCTCTGCAGAGATATGCAGAGATATTGCTTGGCAATGTGCTGGCACCTACCTCATTTTCGTCAATGTTCTCTAAATTATTGTAGTTTCTAAGTTATGTTTTAGAATGTGTGTGGTGTGCGGTTGCTATAGTCAAGGTAGGAATTTGAAATCCCAATAGGAATTTGAAATCCCAATCACCTATCAAATTGGATGGTTTAGGTAACTCTAACACAAAAAAATGTTAACAGTTATGGAAAAAAAAATTGGCTGCATTTAATGGGTAAATTGCTCGTCAAATTCTATCCGTGGATGTAGTTTTCCAATTCAACTATCCACTTATAGTTGAATAAGTAGGTATTATTATCCTTGATGGTTGTTTCTAAGTTATGTTTTAGAATGTGTATGGTGTGTGGTTGATGTAGTTTTCCATTCAACTATTGAGTTATACTTGAATAGGTAAGAGTTATCATTTTCAATTGTTGTTGCTATCTTTTATAGAATTGTGTATTTCATACACAAATCTGATTTAATAAAATATTGTTTTTTGTTTTTTTGGCTAAGTTTATGGTGGGTTTTTTTTGTATATCTGTGGGATACAGCATATATCAATTTCATGTTCCTTATGGAAGGAATTACACATAAAAAACATATTAATAAAATGTCCAGAGATCTAATGTGAACAAAAGGAATTTTATGTGCAATCTTTTTTAGAGTGCAAAATACAATGTGTTACCTTTCATTGTTTAAATTGTAATTTTGAATGCGAAACAGAGTAAGAATAGTCTACCTAAGCGGAGGAATTCCCTGATTTCTGTGGCCGCCTTGAAAAACCTCCGGCTCCAGCTCCGCCCAGCTCCACCTCCCTCCGCGAGCTCCGCCCAGCTCCGCCACCCTCAGTGAGCACCGCCCAGCTCCGCCAACCTCTGCATTTACTGACGTCTGACAAGAGTTCCATGGCCATCTCGCCATTCACATCTCAATTCGAATTTGGGCTGCATTCTACCCAACACTCCCCTACAGCTCACGAGGTCACCAAAACAAGGAAACCGGACTCCGGGCTCGACTCCTCTTCGGAGCTTAATCCTGATGATGCTTTGATTGGGTTTCTGGATTAGCCCCCCATTCAGTTCTCTGCTACTCGATGGGGCGCTCCAAAAAGTTTCGAAGCTCCTCAGCGATTCTCTTGCAGTGATGAATAGTATTGCGACGGTGGGGGATCAACGTGTAAGTTCTCTTTTGGCAAGCAATGGCCGGCGCCTGTTGAACGATCCCTCTCATGCCAGCGAATTGTATTCTGTGAAAAACGGTTTGCCTTCGTGGCTATCTCCGGCCGATCGTCGGCTTCTTCACGGCCCTCCGGGCAGAATAATGGCGGACGCAATTGTGGCGCAAGATGGTAGCGGGAATTACAAGACTATCATGGAAGCAGTGAACGCTGCTCCCAGTAAAAGTAAGGGGAGACATGTAATCCATGTGAAGGCGGGAATCTACGAGGAGAAGGTTACCCTCTCCAAAGAAGGTATCGTGCTCGTCGGAGATGGTAAGAGCGTTACAGTGGTTAGAGGAAGCAGTTGAGGATCAAGAAGAACAATGGGCTTTATTTGACTGTACAGGACAGGACCTGGAGTGATCTTATGCTTGAGAATGGCACATGGAGTGATCCTATGCTTGAGAATGGCATAGACATTGGATTGAACAGCAAAGGAAGTAATGGTGTAAGGATGCAGGGCATATTTGAGAGCGTTTTTTTCAGTAAGAAAAAAGCTGTATATATTTGAGGGCATATTTGAGAGCGTTTATGGGAACCAACTATGGACTTCGCTGGACAAAAGGAAGAAGGAGATGAAATTGGTGAACAGTGGGGTAATACTTTGCGGGATCCAGCCCGTTAGGCGTTTGGCCAACGCTATGATGACAGAGATTGTGAGAGTTGCATTGCAGAGAAATAGTAGGAATCCATTCCTAGACAGTGTACTGCTTACATATTTTATTCAGAAGAGCTATGTGCTTGTGAAGAAGGTAATGGAGAATGTTCACACGGTTGAGAATTCGGATTCTATTGTGCATTCCTTGGAACAGACTAAGCAGAAAGATTTGTTTTTCAGAAAGAAAGCTTCTCCTTATATAATACTTCAAGGGTAGAATATGACCGCTATGCTTTTGGATGACATTTGCTCATCATAGGCAGATGTGGTGGCTTATGAGGACTGTGTTTTGGCATATGCCAGATATCAGAAAACCAGATAAGACAATCGTTTGGTCGGCATTGATTTTATGGTGGAGCATGTTATCAGTTTCGTATTGGGATTTTTTCAAGATTAAGTTGGCTTTGCCATTGTGCAGTGTATAGTGCAAATGACAGAATCTCCATGTATGTAGAACCCATTCCATTTCCTCTATCTTCCAGTCCCTCTATCTTGTCTTTGTTTGAACCCATGAACAAGATCGGAGGATTGTCTCACTATAAAGAATAATAATACTGTTCCCCAGAGTTGTTGGGAACCTTCTGTCCAAATGCAATTTCTTCTATTCTTACTGCCTTTCTTCTGTTCATTTTCTTCTATTCTTGATGCCTTTTTACTGTTTTGTTCTGGCTCTCCTCTTTCCCTGTTTTTTCTGTTTGTGCGGTCGAAGATAGACTGATGAACGCGTTTCATTTTTTTAATGAATGATTGGTACCTACCTTAAAGATGCATCCTCAAAATAAAGTTTATCCCCATTCGAAAACACAATGAAGTTTTATTATTACTGTCAGAAGATTACACAGGCAATGTAGAACGCCCAAATCTTATGTAAATTTTGCAGACTACACTGGCTGAATTTAGCAGTGTGTAAGCTGTCAGCTATGAAATCAGATGGTTCAATTTATAAGAAACTTCGCTTCTGAAGGTTAAAGATGCATCCTCAAAATAAAGTTTGTCCCCATTTGAAAACACTGAAGTTTTATTATTACTGTCAAAAGATTACACTGGCAATGTAGAACGCCCAAATCTTATGTAAATTTTGCAGACTACACTGGCTGAATTTGAGCAGTGTGTAAGCCATCAGCTATGAAATCAGATGGTTCAATTTTTAAGAAACTTCGCTTCTGAAGGTTTTCCGTGTTGCAAATGTCAGGGTATCACTTTTCTTGCTCAAAGTATGCAAACTGTTAATGGGTTTGGAGAGCTTTAACGCTCGACTTCAAAGTGAGCTTCCTGTTAATCTTAGCAGGAGTGTATTATGTTAGGAGGGACTGTTGAAGCCCAGTTATTTCAGTAGCCTGAAAACCAACTGGGTACATGCAAGAAGCTGCAGATATGAACTTTGGGAGGTATGCTTTGTTTTGCAGCTGAGTAGTTTTAATTAATCATGGCTTTTGGTGGTTTTTATCCATTAAAAACAATGATGGGCACAGGCGTAAAAGCAAATGTGAAACAACTATGCAGCTTTTTTCTGAAACAGCAAAGTCTTTACCTTCTTTACCTTCTAATGTTTCTTTTGGTATAGTCTGTCCTTGTGGAATTAAGGGAGTTGTTCGAGTCAAACTTTAGGATATCATATAGGTCTTAATTTATAAATCATGCAGCACACTTGACTGAGGAAAAATACATATTCAGAAAATGCCATTTGAACCAAGAATTTCAGTGTGGCAGAGTTTACTTAGGGGCTATGGAATATATGAAAATATCAAGTATAATATCTTCTTGAGTTGAAACCTCATGACTTTGCTATGTATGTATCACTTTCAAACATCTATGTTGCAGCTAACATGCCTGAAGATGTAGCAAGGGTCAGAAAAATGATGACAGACTATGGTTTAAAAAAGGAGCTTGGGCAAAACTGGACTGATGTAAATAACATTGTGCATGAATTCATTTTATATAACTCACACTCCCAGGCAGAAGAAATATATAAAATGTTGGAGAGGTTGTCTAACCAGACGAGGGATGCAGGATATGTACCCAATAGAGGTTTTGTTCTACATGATATTGAAAATGAATAGAAAGAAAACTCTCTTAGCCACTACAGTGAGGTGTTGGGTATAGCTTTTGGGTTCATTAAAACAACTTCAGGAGCATGTATCTAGGTCTTGAAAAAATCTTCGCATGTGTGGCGACTGCCACATTGATACTAGGTTTCTCCAAGATTGTTAGCCATGGAATCATAGTGAAAGATGCTACCCACTTTCATCATTTCAAGAATGGACTCTACTCCTGTGGTGATTATTGGTGGTATTGATTGAGGCATGAAATAGATCATATGATGCTTACGCAAAAACAAGTGGTTATGGATAATTTTTGTGCAACGTGAAGTCTGTATGGAGGACATATTATGAATAGATCACTGCCTCAGAATATTAGTGATATGCAGGAACAAATTATTTAATTCTGGACATGTCTCATTTGAAGATGAGTCTAATACAATATTTTGCGATATGTTTTATTACATTGGTGAACAATTCGAGGTATTCTATGCAGCAAAAGAAACATGTTTTAAGAGCAAGTTCCAATAGTGTGGATGGATATATATATATATATATAAAAGGAAATAAAATAAATGCAAAGGAAATAAAATAAATGCAATAATCAGGGATCAAGGTATAGGAGTCCTTAAAACAGATTACTACATTTTTTTATGTCTAAATGTAGTTATATCCAAAAGTCAGTGTATCAGCAGGAATCCCAAAGGAGCAAATTATTAGTCTCTCTTATAAGTTTTCTAAAATTGAGGCTCTAATCCTTCCAGAAAACAAAATGAAGAAAAGCCTTGAGTATCTTCATCCATCTCACATATCACGAAACCTCATCAGATTGCTAGAATTCAATTTATGTGTGAGAAATGTATCCGATACGAGAGTTTTGTAAAGACATTACTGGCTATAGTTATTCTCTTAAATACTGCATTGCTGTAAACTCATTTTCATTGCAGGCTTATGTTTATTTGGAAAGATATGTGAAGCACTATAAGGATCCTTCCCACACGTTTAGTATGTCCTTAGGTGGTTTTTCTTCTGGAGTATCTGTTCTAATCCTAGTTGTATTTCTCCATGATCACACAGAAAGGAACGCGATTTTGAATATTCGAAACATGCAATTCTGGAGGAGGATGTAAGGAAGAAATATTAACGACCTATAAGTGCTGAAGAAATCATTGTTCACTTTGAGCAATTTCTTTTCTTATTTTTTTACTTCAGATGCGCATTGAAATTTTTCATTACACATTTTACCCTTTTGTTTCACAATTTATTGAGCTCTGAGGAGTGGATACCAGTACAGTCACATGGAAAGCTTCTGACAGCACTGCTCATTCAGAGTTACATTGATACTCAGCATTCCATCTTTCCTATGAGATTTTAAGGAAAATATATTCTGTGAATGTCTGCTGGATGGATGCTTTGTTTGTCCAACTCAGTTAGAAAAAAAAGTAGA
>APFE030939831.1:0-18464 GCA_000404065.3 Pinus taeda
TTTATTTTTTTCTGAATAAGGCTACTTCTATATTAATACAAAATATTTTACACCGAGGCCGTGACCTCATAGTGCTAGCCCAAAATTGCGGCTTGATTATAGTCAAAGCAAATTTGTGTACCAAAATCCATTGGAGTATTGCCCTCCAAAACTATAGAGAGCCTGTTCCTGAGTAAAGAAAAAATACATAAAGCCCCATAGTTGGACTTGTAATCTTGGGTTGGTCCTGAATTGTATGTCAACCAGAACTTGGAAATGGAACTTGAACCGAAACTCGATGACAACCTAGACTGTAAAACTAGACAAGGTAGTTGTGAGCAGCTACATGACAAATATCTGACAACAGAGGTAACTATGACTGCGACCAAAAATGGAATTTGAAGACTAGCGGGATACCCTTTGCATATAGAAAATAGGCAGTAAGAACTAATGCACTTGTAATCAAAATTAGGATAGTGAAAAGTGGAACTTCTCAAGCTGGCAGATGTGTGACAGAGCCAAAAGGAACCAACTTGCTTAAGCCTCAGGAGAGGGGTCAAGCGGCTCCTTGGTAATGCAACAGTCAAATTTGTTATCCTCATTGTCATCAGAGGATCTTGATGGATTCTTCATGTTCTATGAAGCCTTGCCTTTACCAGAGCTTGAAGCTTTGCTCTGATACGCATTTGCTTGGCTGGGACCTAGATTGTCTGCCACTGGCCTGTCCAAAGTTGCTTTGAAGGAGCGGGCTCCATGACTCACATTGAGCTCGTCAAGCTCAATGGTAACCATGGTCATGAAGGTGGAAGAGCCATGACTGCAGGGGAAACATAACCGAGTGGCATTGGGCGTTGAATGGAATGAGCTTAGAACTGGAATTTGTATCCCTCTGCCTCTACCCTGACCGCTTCGAGTGGCAGGGTATCTATTCAAGTGCAGGAACAGATCTGAAGTTGAGGAGTCTGTCATGGGGGAGGTGGCTTGGTGCCCAGATTGCCCACGAGAGCTACCTCTTCTGCATCTCACCCGCTTACGCAATTTTGGCATAGCTGGAGGGGCGGGTTGTACCTGACTTCTTGGAGCACGAAGGAAGCTGTGAATGGGGAAAACAGACTTGGCTTCAGAGCTCAGTGTAGCAAGCGGGTAACGAGCATGAACATGAGAGGACCAGAGGATGGCGAGGAGGCAAAGACAGAAGTCTCTCCAGTGAGCCGAATCCTAGTTAGCTTTTGAGAGAGGACGATGACAAGCCGATGCAGTTGCAATGGAAGAGGGGCTTGAGCGGAGAGGATAAACATGATTATGGCGGGTTGATGGCACCATGATCAAGAAATTAGCCACAGTAAATGACTGTCCTCGTGTCATTAAAGTCGCCTTAAGGTGGAGCAAGTGCAGAGTGATAACCAAAGCCTCGAGAGTGTGAGTGGAAGTACAGTACAAATGCGTGTCCATCCCGATCACTGACCACGCACCTCTATTACCATTAGACACCCGGATCTGGGATGGATAGGTCTTGTTGCACCAGAAGAGTGCAGTTTCTTTTGAGTTGTGGATCATTGGAATAGTTTAGTGGGCTAGAGAAGAAGGGGAGCTACTGATCAGTCCCTTGATTAGCTAGTCTGTCTGCAACTTTGTTAGTTGTACGCTTGATGTGCTTGAAGGAAATGTTGCGAGGAGTTTTTAGTCATTCTTCGATTTGTTCCAGTCTACTAAGAAGCCTCCAACTTGAAGCTATCTTTGCAACTAAGGATCCTGATTGTATCCGGATGGCAGCTTCTATGAGAATTTGTGAATCCCCTTCAACCTCTAAGGGGAGCAAGTTCTCTAGTTCTGCTATATATAACCCCTACCATAGACCTTCAATCTTAGCTACGTTGTTGGTGTCTCGTCCCATCAAAAAATGATACATATGCAGGATCGATCCCTCAGTGTTTTTGATGATGCCCCCGAATCTAGCCAGCCCAAGATTGCCCTTAGCCGCTCTGTCGAAGTTTAGCTTGTAGGGGTGGATGATCGGAGGAGACCAAGAGTGCACTGACTCAGAGTGTATAGTATTATTAGCCTTGTTAAGATTTAGAGAGGTGAGATTTAAATTCCAGTTGGCGAGAATAAGGCATTCCTGAGGGGAGGCTGGCATGTCTGAGTCTTGCCATTGACTGAGAGCTAGAGTTTCTTGAAGATTCTGCTTCAGGAGGAGCCAAAGGATGTCAAGAGGTGAGCTGTGATTTTTGAAGATCCTGCTACTTCTTTCCTTCCGGATGATCCAAAAAATGAAGCCCGGTAGGAGGTTCTAGAGAGCATTGAGAAAAGTACTTTGGAAAGGCTTCTGTGGCTAGGTTCTGATAATGTTTACTATATCTCCCTCACTTCTACCTATTCTTCCGTTACAGTGTGTTGTTCTCTCCCACATTTGTGCTGCTAGAGGGCAGGTGTTCAAGAGATACCTAGTGTCCTCTGGGTGAAGATTGCAGTTGGAGCATCTAGATGGTCCGATGAATCCTCGCTTTTGTAAGTTATCCCATGTGAGGATCCTTTTTTTGCTGAGAAGCCAAAGGAATGTGGATACCTCAGGCCATATTTTGGTTGCCAGACTTGATCCCAAAGTTGATACTTTACTATCTAGATGGGGTGATGAAGGATTTGATATGCTTCCTTGGTGGTAAACATACCCTTGGTGGTGTATCCCCATCTCAATCAGTCTTTCTGCTAAGAGAGTTTGATTTTCCTCAGATTGAGTTCTTGATCAACTTCGTCATATGTTTCCTCCTGCCAGTTGGTCTGCCAAGTGTTTGCCGATTTCCATAAATGAAAGCCTTGGGGGGATTGCTGCTGCCAGAATTGGTGTACATGGATTTCTTAGTCTGCTGCATGGTTGCTTGCCACTTGGGTTTGTTAAAGAGGGAGGCAAGTTTGGGAAGTTGTTTCCAGGAGTCATCCCAAAATCTCGCAGTCGTGCCTGAATGAATTTCCCAGAAGCTATGTGTTTGAATGAAAGTGCTATGTATCTTGGCAGCATTCCAGATTAGCGAGCCAGGAGTTGTTGGACTGCAGTGGATTAGTTCCTCTTTTTACTTCCTGGGGCATACTTGGCCTGCCAAAGACGACCCCAAGGAGTATGCAGTTTAGTGATCCAATTCCACCATATGCGTGCCCCCATGATTTTGTTGCTGTGATGGGGATCCCGAAGACCTAGTCCCCCTTCTGATTTCGGAAGACATATTTCCGTCCATTTGACTAGGGCCCATTTTCTATTGTGGCCAGTTGACCCCCAAAGGAAATTTCTTTGCATATTGCGAATATTCCTCAGTACCCATTTTGGGGCTGCTAAAATTGAGAACAGATACAGAGGCATGGCTTGAAGAACTGATTTGATGAGGATAATCCTACCGGCGATCTTGAGGGAATGGAAAGTCCAGGAAGAGATCTTGGTCTCTAAGTTGTCAAGGAGGGCCTTCTAAGATGAATGTTTGATGGCAGAGTCAAATAGGGGGGCTCCCAAATATTTCAACGAAAGTTTGGCTATGGAAAAGCCTAGAATTCTAGCTATGTTCCTTTGCGTGAGAACAGGAGTATGGAAGGAAAAGAGCTGAGATTTGGAGGCATTGATGGTGGTGCCTAAGGCTTCTGAAAAAAGATTGAGCAGGGATTTGAAGGCAGAGGCTTCTTGAACTGATGGATAGCCAAAAAACATATTATCGTCAACAAACTGTTGGTGAGTGATGGGAGGCTAGCCATGCAATGAAATGCCTTTTAAGGAATGAGAAGAAGAGGCCAAATGAAGAAGGCAGCTAAGCCCTTCAGCCATAAGAACAAAAATGAAGGGGGAAATAGGATCTCCTTGACTAATTCCACTAGAAGGCTGAAAAGGAGGTGAGGGGGACCCGTTGAGAAGGATGGAGAAGCAAGGGGAGGAAATGAGATTCATTATCCATCAGGTCCAGGTAGCATTGAAACCAAATGCAAGTAAGATGTGTTTGATGTAGGTACAACTTAGTTTATTGAAAGCTTTGGAGAGATCTAGTTTGAGAATCATACCTAGTTTTTTCAATATCTTGAGAGAGTGGATCACTTCGTCAGAGAGAATGATGCCATCCAGAATCTGGCACCCTTCTACATATCCTGTCTGCTCTGGCGAGATGAGAAGAGGGAGAAGAGGTTTGAGTCTGTTCGCCACTGCTTTAGATATAAGCTTATAGATGACATTCCATAGTGCAATTGGTCTATATTTGTCAGGGGTCTTGGATTCTTCCACTTTAGGAACGAGCGCTAAGAAGGTCGTGTTGAGGGAAGGAAGGACCCAATGCATTGACCGAGATTCCTCCACTAGTTCCCATACCTCTGTTTTAATGAGCTCCCAGAAAGCATGAAAGAAGTTGGTTGTGAATCCATCGGGTCCAGGTGTCTTACCATCCTTGAGTTGGGTCATTGCATCCTCCACTTCCTGCAAAGAGATAGGCTGAAGAAGTCTTTTGTTGTGATCTTCATTAATGATTTTAGGAATGTGTTGCACTATATTTTGTATGGCTTGAGTTCTGCTACTCGACAGTTCTTTGAGAATATTCTGAAAGTGTTCTTGGAATTCCTGTACTATGTCTTCATGCTTTTCTAGTTTCTACCCTTGTTGATTGTTGATAAAGGCGATGTTGTTGTGTATTCTCCTTTGAATGGTTAACCTGTGAAAGAATTTTGTATTTTTCTCCCCATCCCTGAGCCATCTGATCTTGGATTTTTGACGCCAGAGAGTATCTTCTTGCTCCCTCTGAGTTTCAATTTGATTTTGGAGAGTCTTCTCTTGTAGTGCATATTCCTCCTTTCGGCCTTCTGATATAATGCATTGTTGCAGTGTATTCATTTGTTGCTCCAGCACTTTCCTTTCATCAAATATGTTGCCAAACTGAGTGCGATTCCAAGTTTTTAGCGCTTGCTTAAGGTATTTGATCTTTTTTTGGAATTGAAACATCTTGGCTCCTACGGGGGGAGTGAAGGATTTCCAGGCAATTGTCACCACTTCTTTTAAGTTAGGGTGTGAGAACCAGAAGGATTCAAAGCGGAATGGTTTGTTACTCTTTGACTCTGGTCGCGACCATTGAAGCATTATGGGCCAGTGATCTGAGCCTGCTTGAGGTAGAATGGAGGCGTGGAAATCTCCACCTAAATGAATGGCGTTATCTGAAAGGAGGAAACGATCAAGTCTGGAGGCTATGTGCTAAATTCCTCTACATTTGTTGGTCCAAGTGAACATACCATTTGAGGTCTGAAGATCCATGAGCTGATTCTGAGCTATAAATTCTTTAAAGCTAGTGCTGTCTTCTTCCAGTTTTTCTCGGCCTCCTGATTTTTCCTCTAGCACCGTAATAATGTTGTAGGCTCCACCACTTATCCATAGGGGATGTCTTCTGCCAGAGCTGAGATTTGTGAGAGAGTTCAATACATCCAGCTTTTTTTGAAGATCTTGAGGAAAATACACATTAGTGAGAAGACCATGGATGTTGGTACCTATCAGGTGGAAGGTAGTTGAAATGAAGAAGTGAGAGGCATGAAAATCTTGAAGGGAGAGGATTTGTGGGTTCCATAAGATCGCTAGCCCTCCAGAAGCGCCTAAGGCATCCACAGAGACTAAACAACAACTTGTCCAAACTTTGTTTAGAATTTTCTCCAGTGAATTACTATTACGTTTGGTTTCTTGTAGAAAGACTAGTGAGGGCTTTTCTTGCTGAATCATGTTTTTTAGCATTCTATGTTTTGCAGGACTGTTAAGCCCTCACACATTCCATGATATTAGCTTCATCAGGAACTATGGGGTAGAGCTTTGTTGAACATGGTCAGGTTTGGAACTCTCTAGAATCCACTAGCATTTCTCAAATAATGATAGTCCTTTGCAGATCGGTTTTGCGTCCTCGTTTTTTTGTGTCTTTCAATTTTTTTTTACCATCCGAGTGACTACTTTCTTGAATGCCAAGATATTTGTTTTTTTGTGCCTTGGTTAGGACTCCTTCAAGTCTTTTGATCTCTTTTGGGGGAATTTCACTGAACTCTTTTTGTAGACACGCTGCTTACAGCCTGAGTAGGTACAGATCTGTTAGATCTTCACCCTCTAGTTCTTCTTCCATGAGTGATAGATTTCCCTGTTCCTACTCTTCTGACCTTTGATTGTTGTTGAGGGTTAGGGAGGCGTCAACCTCCATGGTGGAGGATTGCATGGCGGTTTCAGCGGAAAATTATTTTTCCGAAGAGGTTGAAGTTGGAGTGCGGAGATGAGCTGACTTGGAAGTCGAGGTTGAAGGATGAGGGGGAGGCATAGGGGTGAAGGGGGAAGGATCTGAAGGTGGATTGGGAGTATTATCCTCCAAGAGGGTAGGAGAAGGCAATATGCCAAAGCTTTTCTGGGTTTCAGGCTTCTTTGGCTCTTATGGAACTACTGGAGGTTTCTTGGTATGCTTTCTACAGCCAGGAACTCTCATGAATCCTTCAGCGTCTTTACTTGTCTCTGATGCAGAAGATTTTGACTGAAGATTCAGAGGGAAATCTTTGAAAAGATGGCCATGCTCATGGCATCGTTTGCAATGGAAACGAATGTGCTCGTAGTCTATAGTTTGTAGACATTCATAATCATCATGAAATAAACTTACCGAATTCGTGAGTTCTTTGGCCAGATGCATGTGAACGTAGATCTTGGCATAGGAGGTGTATCTACGATGTTTGGTTTCCTCAGCTACTTTGATGAAAGTTCCTAGGGTGTTTCCAATGTCCTTTAATGTCTCTTCTTTCCAGTATTCCACGGGAAGAGAGTATAGGCGTATCCATACCGGAGCCCAGGAGAGGTTCTCTTTGTCTGGATCGAACCTTGCTTTCCATTCTTGAAGATATAGGCCTACCAAATTGAAGAAATACAGTCCTCCTTTGAAGATGCAATTTTTGTCTTCGAGGTAGTTGAAGATGGTAGTGAAGAAACCTTTGGGTCCTAGCTACAGTGTGAATTGACCCTTAGGTTTCTATTTGGAGGCTATCCAACCATGCAAGGCTTTTTCAGTTGGCCAGAACCCGAGGAACTTGCCTATGAGTGCATGATCACTCATGTATTGGATTTCGGCGTTGATTCGATCACTGGGTAGATCTATTTTGATTCTTTCTGCAGATTTAGGAATGCATGTTGCAGAGAATGCTTTTGGCCATGACATCGTATTTCTCTAGTCTATACCTTTGTCTTTTGGCTGCCCTCTGACCTGCAGCAACTTTTCCATTGTCGTTTTTATCAGGATCTGCATGAAAGCCAACAGTTGGGTCAGGACCTTGACCAGTTGCTGCTTCTCCATTTACTGACTTGTTAGCAGAGGGATACGATGAGGGAGGGGGGGCAGAGCCCACCCCTCCGGACAGCATCGCCATGGCAAGGAGATCAACGACGTCGTTGGTTAGAGTAGCCGAGAATGCAAAGGGAGTGGGCAGCAAGATTTTTTTGAAACCCTAACGGGGGCAGCATCGATCACTAGTTCAATTGCACCAGAGCTCCGTGATGTTTTATGAGAGGTTTACATTGTTACCTTAGGCATACTATCTTAATGTTTAATCCTAATAATATAGATGATGTGTGTGTGAAAACCATTCATCTTGAGGAAAAAGGGAAAAACCCTTGAAAAGAAGGTTGTAAAAATCCATTTAGGAGTAAAGGAAAGGAAAAGGATTTCAAATGGAAGGCAAAGAAAAATGCGTCTATCAAAAAAGAAGGAGAGAAAGTTACATGCAAACATTGTTCCAGAGAGGGTCACGATGAAGATCATTGTTGGAAGCTTCATCCCAAAATGAGACCAAAGAGAAACAACAAAAAGGGAAAACAAAATACAACTGCAACCACTCAACATGATTTGGGATCTGATTCAGGTGATGAAACTAAAATCATAGCCATATGGTTTGTTATCACTCCTCCAGATCTCCAAGCTTGAGGAAGAGTCTAGTTGAGGTAACCATAGACCAATATTTTGACTTGGTATATAGCCCTACAAAGCTGGAGAGGGATCTCTCCAAAGGATCTCAGCCAAGAGGGATGGATGGATTAGGGTTTTAGGCTAGATATAATAGCTCAAGGTTTAGATTTGATTTGATTGGGGTAGTCAATGGATGAGTGAATCAGGTCAGAGAGTGAACCAGGTCAGGGCAAAAGAAAATCATAATTGTAGAAATATGATGGGGAAAGGTAGGTAACTACTTTAACACTTCATAGTATCTTGATGGAATGGTTTAGATTGATGAGGTGATAAAAAAATCATGGAAATCATGAATACTTTTTAAATTGAAGAAATGAAACAAATTATGATGATTTTCCCAAAACAGAAGGTGGAAGATGAATTCTTCTTATCACCCTTGAAAATCAAACATATTTAGAAGTGAAATGGATCATGGAAAATAAAAAACATTCATATACATGTAACTGAAGAAGAAACAATGTCAAAATACCATGCCACGGGAATCCCACCAAAATAGTGTAACTCATCTAATATATTCCATGTCAAAGTCTGAATCACTAATACAACATCCAATGGAGTCCAACCTCTAAAAAGAGTGAAGAAAGGGAAGATATCAACATGAAAAAAACTCCTCCCAACCTCAGGGGTCGAATCCATGAGAGGAGGAGTAGTTCCACCAAAATCTAAACTGATAGTTAGAGTGTAGGATGGTCAAAGTGACTCATCCCTAATTACATTGAAACTGATTCATTTGACTTGATGAAGTCTATCTACCTAATTTATTTACCCTAGGTAGTAGTAAAAACATGTTAATTACATTTACTTCATCAATTACATAAGTGAAAATTGATTTCTAAAGGTGAAAATCAAAACTGGAGCAAAATAGTGAAAAAATCAGGGAATTTTTCCCTATGCGTAGTGCCATTTCTCTATGTGCAGCACCATAAGCCTGTGCATAGCAGTAACTTCAAGCTGATTTTTGAAGGGGCTTCTGATGTCTAAATTGAGCTCATGATAGTGCATTGGAAAGATTATCCTTTCTAATTTCTAGAAATTTCATTGGTTTCATCCAAATACTTCTTTTGTGCGCAACTCCTAGCTAAAAAAGAGGGCAGAAAGGTGCATTTTGAGGTGTTTTTAGCCATTTATTCTTATTCAATGGTCCAAATTTGGTGTGCCAATAGTCAAAAGTGTATGTTGTTGGCCTTATGAATCTAATGGTAGTCTTGGTTTTCCATTTGGAGGCCTCAAGAAGATGCGTAATTCCTAGGGCGTTGGACATAGCACAGTTCACTTGTGACAAAACTGTCCAATGTTGCACAAAAAACCCAAAAATGTCAAAATTGCCCAAAATATTATCAAAACTGGTGTATAAGTTGTTGATGAAGTTTCCTAGGCATGGAAAGAGGCCTCAGAAAGGATATACAACTTTCCTTTATCCTCTTTCACCTTTAGGGTTTCAAGCTTTGACATCATTTTCTTGAGCTTGGACCTTGCTATTTGGCTTCTTTGACAATAGTACTTTGCCATATTCCTCTATATGCCATTCCATTTTAGCCATTTCTAGGAGATTTTCAAGATGGTTGCCCACCCTCTCAAGCCAATGCTCCCTATTTTCATTGATGATTATGGCCATTTGCTCATTTAAGGTAAGTTTATTTGCTAGTTCAACTTCTTTATGTTTTTCTAGTTCCAATGCTCTTTTTAGGCCTCTGGTCCTTAGAATTTTTCTTGGCACTTGTTCTTCTAGCTCATCATCATATTATCCATAAGCTTCATCAAGTAAGGCCTTAGCCTTTTCTGCCTCTCTTTGTGCTTTTATGAATTTCACTTCATCAATGAAGTGCTTTGTCTTCAGCTGCTTATTGTCCTACTTGTAGAAGTTAATGACGAATCTGGCCCTGTCAAGATTAGCTTGGAGTTCTCTAATCTTGGCATCCTTCCCCTTAAGGGCTATGCTCAAGACCTCATAGTCATCCTGCTCACTTAGATCAACATGCTCAAAATCTTGTTCTCTCTCATGGAGGTCCTCCTGTTGTTGCTAGATTTCTACCTCTATCATCTTTTCTTTACCTTTGTGTACTTGCTTTGTTGATGAAGAAGGAAAGGCCCCTCCCATGATTTGTGGGGATAACAACTACCTATGGTCTCTCTGATAAGTATCTCCCAATGTGCTCAAATATGGACTCTTAGGCTTGGTGACCTCAGCTCTGCCAAATAACCCTGCATGATCATGAAATGGTGATGATGGTGGTGAAATAGGTTGAGATGATGGAGGGATAGATGTAGTGGGCTGAGATGGAGGGGGTATGTCTTCATCATGATGACTAGTGGTATGAGATGAATATGGCATATCTTCAACATTTGGAGGTTTTGGAGCAGTGAAAATATGATTGGAAATGAAAATGTCCTATGCAATGTTCAACTGGTTAAGGTGATCGAGGGCAATGATCTTGACTAGAGAGGGATGGAAAATACTATTCATTTTCTGCTCATACCTTTTTCCCTGAACTATGTATGCCATTTTCTCAATACTCCTGAATAAATAATAAGGGATATTGAGCATTCTAACTCTTGTGAAGTGCATGGGAAATTTGATATGGTATGAATAAAGTATAGAAAATCTTCCTTCACAAGTGAAGTACTTCATGATGATTTTCATTATGGGAGCATATGTACCAAGAAGGTGGGTAAAAGGTAAGAATCGCTTTCTCTCACTTCTATATGGAGGCTTCAAATATGGCTCATAATACTAATGATCTATACTTTGAGCTTTAAACCACCTTTCACCCACATTAGGTATTCCAGTAGCAGCAGCAATAATGTTTGAGGATATGGTGAAGGTTTCTCTAGCATGGGTCACTTGATTGTCTTCAAGATTTGAAATGAACACGCTAGTCAAAATAGGATGGATTTGGACTCTTTGTACCATCACACAAATATAAAAACATACCAAATGCTTGAAGGAAGTGACTATCATAGATGAGGCCATTAACTCTCTGGTGTTGGTAGGTTCAAACCTCAAGATTCTTCCTCCCTTGTGTGCTTTTCTTTCTTCTTGATATTCTTCCTCTGAAAAATCCTTGTTTTATTCCTCCATTATGTGTTTTATTTCCTCTTGCTTGAAACCCTAGGGATTAGGAACCAAGAGTGGGAATGGGGTAGGAAAAATTTAGGGAGTGGAGGAAGGGATTAGGGAACTTAGGGAAGTGACAGGGGAGTGAAATGTGTAGGGGATTTAGGATTTTATATTCAATTACAAGTATGTAGTATGGTTGCTTAGGGATTTCGTTGCCTACCAGTTAGGGTTTAATGGAGAATGCACTTGGGATATGGATTTAGCAACTCAGGGGTAGGGATGGAGTTTATTATGATTTGGGAAGGGTAGCAGGGTCTTAGGAAATTTTTTTAGCGGTGTAGCCAAAAACCTGAAGATCTCAGGCAAATGTACATCTACCTCTGCCTGAGAAGCACTTTAACAAGGAATTTCTAGAAGCATTTGCAAAAGAAAATGACTTGGAATTAGACCTGATTAGACACTGGAGGAATTTCCTTAAGAAACATAAGCACTAGTCATCAGGTGAGTATTTTATTGATTCATTAGCCTCTCCTTATTGCTATGATGGAGCTATGATGTATAGACAATGGGGACAACATGATTATGCAAGATTTACTATAGACATGGTCCTGTTAATGGAAGTTGTGATTCATAGTTATGTTATGGATTGGGTAAATATTCTCTCTGATAGAACAACCACTGAAATACTAGAATATAGAAGGAAAGCGCATAAAACTTCCCGAACCATTTTTCCTTTTTACTACAGTGCATATATTTTTGACATCATTTGTTTTAATTTTGAATACCCCATACTCGGATGGAAGTGCACTTCCCAAGATCATAATCATATTCATATCTATCACAAATAGTTGTGGAAGGCCCACTATAAGAATCACTTATACAAAATTTACAATGGTTTTGTCCTACCTGTATATTATTCTATCTTCAATAAGCCTACCCCTAGGATATCTCAGGAAGCATCAATTGACCTAACAACAGTGGGTAGCTGGTTCAGATAGAGAAATTCACTTATGTAAGGCTTTTTGGTAGACTTACCAAACCCCATGTTCTTCCTCTATATGTTCCTGATAAATTGTTAGCCCGAGAGTTAGCATATCAACTAACAATTGAAAGAACGTCAGAAACCCTTAGAGATTCCAAGAAACATATGTGGCCTGCATTCCCCTTATGGTGTGCCATTTTTACCTTACATGATTATAGACATGCAGAGAAAGAGGCAAAGAAGATTTAGATGCTAAATCTTGCCACCATTCCAAATATACAATATGACCCAAGGAAGTTTGCCTATAATGTTACTTCTCAAGCTAAACTTACTAGATTTGATCATGAAGTAGATGACTTTGATGATTTGTTTGCTTTAGCCAAAATACTTTATTGGGTTACAGGATTGGCTAGTATCAAATATGGAGAAGAGGGACGAGAAAAATTCAATAGGCTCAAAGCCTAGAGGTTGCAAACTCTACCTTTGGATCTATTAGCTACAACCCCAATAATTCAGCCATAGATTCAAAGTAAAAAGCAAGCTCTCAATAATACTCCTGTAGTGGAGAAGGTTCCTGAAAAGGAAAAGTTGCCAGAGTAGGAGTAGAGACAAGAAACAAGTAGCGGACCCCTTGATTCAAGCATTTATGTTGATCTTAAACTAATCAAGGAACGGCAGCAATTTGATTCCATCATTAGTAATACTGAAAGCATTTAAGGATTCGGCACACCTGAGGTGACCACTATTCAAAATTCAGTAATCAACACAGTTCCAACTGAAGGAACAAGAAGACCACCCATGATTCATAAGGACTTAGAAATAATCCCTGAAAATACCTTCGATGAGATTCTTTTACACATAGAAGAGATATCACCATTAGATGTCTTCTATAGCCCTAAGCATAGGGTTATAATCAAGAGACAAAGCAAAAAGATGAAAATTGATCACTCTCCTCTTTTGACTTCACAAACCGAGATGATGAATGTGGTACGGGGAGAGGAAGTTAATCCTTTTGATGATCTCATCAAACTTTCTCAGTATGTTGGAGCATACACAGCGGCCACAATGGATAAAGCATTGGAGGTCAGTAATTTACTAAAATAAAAATACCAAGCAATCAATTTGCTAGAAGCATAGGCATATGAGAGACAACAGAAAATCGAACAACTGGAACAAAAATTAACAGTCCAGAAGCAACTAAATGATTAGTTGAATTATCAATTACTCAAAGAAAAGCAAAGGATTGATGAGCAAGAAATTGTAGAATTGAGACTTCTGTGATCTGTCATAGTTATAAGAATAGCTTCGGTGTAAATCACATAAAAATGACCTTTGTCGACGCGTTTCGAACCAACTAGTGTGGTTCATCGTCAGGACAAGTTGAAGACATCGATCTGGCCTAGCAAGTTAAATACCCTGAGCAGAGACTCCAACAGCTAGATAACGGCTATCTTTGACCCTAAGGCCCAGTCCAACTTGATTTCGAGGCCAAATCTCTTGCCTCGGCTTGTCTCCTTCCTAAGCTTTGCAAGAGGTATGTTGATGACACTAATGTCATCTAGCCCCACGGCCAGGAGGAGCTGGATCGTTTCCTTGATCACCTCAACGGCCAATCCTCAGCTATTAAGTTCACCATGGAAAAAGAGGTCAATGGCAGCATCCCTTTCTTGGATATTCTTTCTAGGAAGAAGGACGGCTCTCTCTCCCTCGCAGTGTTCCGTAAGAAAACGCACTCAGATCAATATCTTCATGCCGATTCCCATCACTTCCCGGCTCAGAAGATGGGTGTTCTTAACACTCTAGCCACGCGTGCCCTCAGGATTTCTGATAATGAGAACCTGGATAGAGAGAGATCCCACCTCCTTGATGTCTTTGTGGAAAATGGGTATTGTAGGCACCTAGGTCGGAAAGCTTTCCTTAAAGCCTCTAAAAATGCGTTGATTAAGAAAGAGCCTAAGGAGCGCCAGCTAGGTGTCCTTCTACCCTATGTCCAAGGGACCACAGACAAAATTGCGCGTATCCTTAGAAGGTTTGATATTCCCTCCACCTTCAGACCCCTCAGAACCATCCGTAATTCCCTGAGATCGGTGAAGGATCCTGTTAACCCCAAGGACATGAAGGGTGTGTACCTGATTCCTTGCTCCTGTGGGCCACCGTATATAGGGGAAACTGGGCGCTCCATCCAGTAGAGAATTTGTGAGCATGCAGCAGATTTGAGGCATGGAAGAACTAAATCCTCAGCCCTAGCAGAGCATGAGGACAAGACCAAGCATCACGTCTGCATCGAGGAGGCCAAAGTCATTGCCAGGGTGGATCGTTTCCATCATCACAAGCTAAGGGAAGCTATTGAAATTGAGCGTAGACCCATCAATCTCAACAGAGATGATGGCTGGAAGGTCAGTAGAAATTGGATCCCCGCCCTGTCGTCTTAGGGTTTCTTCCTTCCCTCTCCATTCTTCCAGGATGCTTTCTTCATGATCGTGCAGGTTTCTAGTATTATTAATGTATTTATGTTTGTTTCCATTAATCCTTTTTGATTTTACCAATTTTTGATGTAGGTCTTTTTCCTGAGTTGGTCGTTAATTAGTTTATTCATAGCATCATTATTAGTAGGGTATCCAGATCATGTTGTATTCCTTTATTTATGTGATTGTCTTTTCAGCTCCTTGACCTAGCAGTTAGAAGTATGGCCCCCCTTCATCTTTCCTATCGCAATGTGATATGGTCAAGAATATATTATCTCAATAAATAAAATAAATTTATTTAATTTTCAAATCGAACCTCTTATGAATATTATTAATACGTGGTAAATGTAATAAATCTTATAAACAGAAATAGGTTTAATATTACATAACTCTAGTTAATAATTCATGCATCTTTTAGTTTTTAATTTATTAAATAAACACTCTTTGTTTTTAAATTACCTTTGACATTATTTATTCTATTATTGTTTTTAAATTACCTTTGATATTATTATTTATTATTTTTGAAATAAGAATATGTAATTTATTTAAGTAACCTAAATTACTTCCTATAAAGAAATCACTTAATCAAACAATAAAAATATATAATATTCATTGGTACTATTTTATTAATATCTTAATTAGGTATATTACTAGTCATTATAACTAATTTTACTAAATTCTAGAAATAGATTATTATATTATTAATTTGAATATAATAAATGTAATAATAATAATTTAAATTCTTCAAAAGAAATCTTTCAAACTAAAAATTAATTTTTGAACAACCATTAATATTAATTTATTATTAACCTAATGTCATCTAATTAAATAAATTACGTATATTTCTAGTCAACACACCTAATTTCACTAAATTCTAAAAATAGTGTATTGTTTTATCAATTTTAGTATTATAGAAATAATAATAATATTAAATTTATTAAGAAAAGTTGGACTGGGCCTTAGGGTCAAAGATAGTCGTTATCTAGCCGTTGGAGTCTCTGCTCAGGGTATTTAACTTGCTAGGCCAGATCGATGTCTTCAACTTGTCCTGACGATGAACCACACTAGTTGGTTCGAAACGCGTCGACAAAGGTCATTTTTATGTGATTTACGCCGAAGCTATTCTTATAACTGAGCAAGAAATTCATAAACAATAGTAGTTATCCCAAGCATTGAGTAAGTTGCAGTTATTAAATGAACAACTGAGTAAATCGAAGGAAGAACAAATCGTTCAACTAACATATCAGATACAAAGATTCAAGGAATATCCCCAAGTGGGAGAATTCAGATCGGAGACTCTACAAATTACCAAGGCATTGTCTAGTTAGTTGAGCCTATTATGTCATAATATCTCACCGGTTCTTACTTTGTGTGAAATTTCATCATCCATTGTTGACAAATCAGTAGATGTGAGTGTTATCGGGAAAACTAGTGTCTATTCAGAGCTGCTAGTCCCACTAAGACGGGTAGCTATCTTAGAAAGAAACAAACTAAAGTTACTTGTGTTTTCCTTTATGAGAGATAGATGAGAGAGAAGCAGAGAGTACCAACCTCAGTCTTTCACTTGGCTCCTTGCTTGTTTCCTCCCTCCTTTGATAGAACTTTACCACTCCTTCCTCACTTGTCTCGCTTCAAACAAACACATGTAGATTTAAAGCAGCATAATACCATCAAATTATAGAGATCTATAATCATAAACAATATAGGATCAGATATATATTAACCATCCAAATGCATATATCAATACAAGATTCATAAATATACAAGAATGTGGAGGAAAACTCAAATATCTTTATTGATAGAAGTAGTAGAAGAGAGGATTAAAACCCATTGGCCTGACCCAGTTCCATCCTCCCAGCATGAAAGCCCTCTTCACCTCATGAAAAGCTATATCACCCAACAATATGATGTTTCACAGAGAAACCAACAGCACTTCCTTACAAAATACCAAATTCCAGCCTCTGGATCTCTAGGATGAGGGATCCATAGATAGATATTTGTAGGTGGGTGAGTCAGCTTCTGGGATTTTGATTAGTGTTAATTCTCTAATAGTTCTTGGTTCCACTTGGATATTTCATGATCTCTTACTCATCCTTGGGCAAATTCAAAGAGGCGAGTGTCAAATGGGAAGTTTTTAGAAGATTCTCTGGGTTTCCACCTAGATAACTACCTCTGCCATTTGTCTGCTCTCGCTCATTGCACCCTATAGAAGGTCCTTCAGTATGCATCACACTTTTTGCATGTAGTAGGTGAGATGCATCACAACCTTAGCACTGAGGAGTATGTATGTTCCAATTTTGACCAATTCTGAGTAGTTTTTAAGGGAGAACTTTTGGGAAATGATGTAATCAACTGACCTTGTTCCTTTAGGGTATGAAACAACACTTTTAGTAGCTTAGAAGCCCTTGGTTTATGGACATATGAGATTGGGTTGCAGTTCCCAAATATGTCTATAACAGTTTCCCCCTAAAGCACGAGGTCGTAAATCTTCTGATGTCAAGTGAAATACTTTATCATGAGGATCCGAGGTTTTTCGAATTGGAAGGGGACCTGTAATAAGATACAACACAATACATTATATTCATAATATTTTCATGGTCTAGCTAAGGCAGGCATTCCCATGCTCAAATTTATAAATTCATTTTCATGTACATAGGGCAGAAAACCGTCTGTGTGGAAAACTGATGATTCTGGTAGAGCCATCATTCCTTAGCTTGGATGATTATCTGTGCAGCTATGATGTACATTTGATGTCTTTATTTTCCTGAATATATCGCAGCCCGAATGGATGAAACGAAATCTGGGGTCCTCAAACTCATTCAATCTTCACTCAAAGTACAAGTCGACCCATGTAAAGGATTTTCTAATGTTGAACATGGAAAGACACCGCCTGATTACCAGCCAATGATGTAAGTTGTTAACAGGTGTGAGAGGAATCATTGATAACGATAATGACCCTCAAGGTACTGCAGTACAATTCAAGTGGTACAAATGCATGAGTCGATGTCGAACACCATGCAAAATCTTCCGGTCAAAGGCCATTGATGTAAACCTGTCACCGGAAGTGAGAAACTTGTCATTGAGGCATGCAAGCTTCAAAGTACTCAAAGGGTTGTTCCTAAGTCAACTTCTTGGATAATGGATTGATGTCAACAAGAAGTGACCCATCATAGGAGGGCCTTAATGAATCCCACATCTACAACACGAAACAGAGCAAATGATTTTGTGGAGGTGAAAACAATCTGATGATACAAGGTTCAGGGTGGCGTTCATGAAAGAATGAAGTGTGAAGGTATTGTAGCGGATAAGATGTAAGATGGGTTGGCGAATTCTCTTAGCAACTTCTCTTGAACATATCGGTGACACTGAAATGGATTGGTAGTGTTAACCCCAAAGATGGATGGTACGGAGGACTAATGGTGATATGACCGGTGAACGGAATAACCCAACCCGACTCAATCATGGTGATGGAGTGAAAGTGTCATGTTCAAGATTGACTTGCTACCAATAAAGTTTCTTCCCAATTTTTCCCCAGTCATTTCTGACTAGTATCTCTTTATTTTTGTCAAGCTTAAGGAGGATAAACATATGCTTGTTCTATAATTTTCCCTTTGGGAAAACCCGTCACTATGTTTTAACGAGCCTAGCGACGGTGAAACTCTCTCTTGTCTACATGGACAAGTTTGTCCTTGTTTTTTTAACGAGTTTAATGACAAATATAACTTGGTTCTTTTCAATTTTAGAGAGTCTAAAAAGAGATGGAAAGGAAACTCCAGTAGTCCTTTTTCGTAATATATTCCCTCAAGTCTGAAAAAGTATAAAATAATACGAAAGGGATGACTTTTCGATAGTTTTAATGAGCTGAACAAGATAAACGCTTAATCTTTTTGTGTAATGATCCCTTAGGTCCAAAAATATTAAAATATAGAGGAGGGATGGCACTTCTGATCGCTTTAACAAGATGGAGAGGCCAATTGCTCAACAATATTTTCATATTT
>APFE030939835.1:0-11163 GCA_000404065.3 Pinus taeda
CAAGGACTAACCGCCACGGACCAAAGTAAGTTTTCCCACATGTACGCGCTTTTCCGTGCATGGAAGTGCGTGCATACGGATACGCGACTTCTGATCAACAAACCCGCGTGTATACGCATTTTTCTATACCCAGAAAACTTGCGAGTATAACCTGTGTGTATACGCGACTTGGTATATAGCGAACCTGTGTATATACGCGACTTGGTACATAGTGAACCTGCGTATATCCTGCCTCTGTACGCGACTTGGTATATAGTGAACCTGCGTGTATACTCAGCTTTCTTCATTCTTTCTAATCTGATCATCAATTCTTTGCTACTGAACTACTGCACTATAATCTGTCATCTTGCTATCAAGGACAACACTTATATCATAATGCCAACATGGTTTTTAGTCCATGGTATTGGATTCTTCAGCATGTATATATATGTATTGTAACATATGAAAGGAACATAATGAAATATCAATCTGGTAGTCCCAGTTTTGGGATCCAGGGGAAAATATCTGTGTATATGTGTTTTATGTGTTATGCTCTCACATTGTTTACTTTCTATGTTTTAGAATTCGTATGCAGGTAATTTATGTACAGGGTTAAAACCTACATTCTAGTTGTTAGGTTAGGAGTAGGATTAGTTGCATCCTATTTTTCCCTTCCTTGTACTCATCTTGAACTCATTCCCTGTAGTTTTTCCTGGTTTTCTTATTCTAGCTCTACATCATTGTTGTTATATCCATTTCATTTCTTCTCTTTTGGTTGTGTGTTGTCTTTCCTTTTGTCTTGTTTTCCTTTCTTGATGAGTTTGTCCTTTTGTTTTTATTAATGTTGTGTGTGGAGCATGATTGTTCAGAGGTCTTTGTTTCATTCGGATGTATACCCCAGGAAGTTTGTACACCCCTCCATGCGGGGGGGTGAGGGGGGGACTTTTCCCCCCCGCGGGGGTTCAGGGGGGCTGATCCCCCCCAGCTGGGGGGTCCGGGGGCCAGTAGCCCCCCGGCGGGGGCTCGGGGGCAGCGGCCCCAAAGCTAAAAATAGATGTAAATTTGCCTTGTAAAAATATAGTAATTTCTAGTCAATCTGGGCCGTTCATTAGGCGGACGATCTGACGGTAGAACTTATGTTTAGTTTAAGGTTTTTTGCCCTAGAAGGAAACCCCTCTTTTTGATAGAGGGCATTGTATTTAAGGCTATGAAATAGATGTGTATTATGTTTGTGAGCGAGAAACAGAAAGGTGAGGCTGTGAGAGAAAACAGAGGATATTACAGCGGATTTGTTGTAGGTTGTGTCTCTTCATTTTGCTGGATAACAGAAAGGAAGGACTGGCTGTTCGAGGTGGACATAGCCCAAACTGGGTGAACCACGTATATCTGTGTCTCTCTTGTTTTATGTGTTTTCTGTGTTTATATTTCTACAATATTTTATGTGTTCCATTGCTCCGTAATATATAATTTTGTAACAATTAAGTGAATAACTGTTTTGTATGGACCCGCTTTAGATTCTTTATATGTATGTGGCTAAAGTCTAAAGAGCCTTGTGAAACTGCAATAGTTGGCTTAACCTCCAGCCAATCTTCTTTATCTTGGCTTTGCCTCTTGGTCGTTGAATTTCTGACAGAAAATAGGATCCGTCTGTAAGGAAAAAATTTTTCCTGCCATGAAGCCTCGTCTAGACTTGAAACCTCATGCCTATTCTCAATTTTTTTCTTCTTTTATGTTCTCAAACTTATATAACTAGTAGAAACAGAGAATGGAAAAATTTTGAATGAGAAAACCTAAATCAGAGGTCTCTATATGTTTCTTTAAAGGAAAAACCTTTTCTGCTCTCAATAAGTTGGGATCGCTCTTTGTCCACAAAATAAATAAGTGCCAATGCACAGTTACCTTCAAATAAATAAATAAATGTGAAAGAAGAGAAAGGATTCTTACACGGAAAGGTGAAGCAAGAAACTCCACTGGAGTACTGTCCAGGCTCACTGGCAACGGAGCAATACATGTTTGCCTGCATGACTCTGTCAGCGTACTGTTTAGGACTACTGATAGTGGAGAAACACCAGAGATGAAAAATTATACATTGAAAATCTTAAGTTTGCGAGCTACACTACCCTTCCCAACACAAAACATTGTGATTGTGCTGAATCTTATGTTATGTTTGACCATTAAGGTACAGAAGGGATCATGTCTAGTCATGTGTTAAGTGGAAAAGACCAAAGTGATCTAAATAATGAATCAATACTCCTTGAAGAACCAATGTCTTGCACGAAAGAGTTAACCAAAATAGAGAAGTTGGATTCTACTAGTATGACGCCAAGTGTTGTAGCAGCTACAACACCATCCAAAATTTTGGCCTACATTCAAATTTTGGAGGCTACAGTGGATCCTATGATCATTCATTTCTTAGTCACTTATTGGTTAGCTAATGATTTCAAGCTCCCTTGTTGGATCTCAAGTGTCGTTCACACTTTCATCTTTATATAGAAAGCGTTGTTTTTAGGCATGGAAATTATTTCTTATCATGCAAAGGGGTGTTTTGATTTGCTTCAAGGGGAAATATTTGTGAAAATTAGTTTTTCTCATCATATAGACATGTTTCACACTTATTTCCAAAGTTTCACGTGCTATTACACAAGTGTTGTCATTGTCATAAAAAACTCTATCATTGGTGCCAAACTTGTCATAAGTTTCCACAAAGGTTGTTGCGTTAAGGGAAATATGTTTTCATATGTTCTTGATGATATAAGTTGTGTCACCAAGTCCCCAAGTGTGTGGTCACAGTCAAGTTCTATCATTGTTCATATTGGTTCCACTGATCCCATACTTAGTTGATTTCTGGAGGATTCCTAACAACCTAGCCTCTTCAAGCCCTCCTAAACTATGCACTCCTCGGTCTCAACCTTCAAGAAATAATATTAATCCTTGGAACTATGCAATTCTCAGTCTCTGCCTGCCAAAAATGTAGATTTCACAATATCAATGCGCAGAATCCCAGCCTCCCTTGGCACCCAAAACTACACAGATTTTTCTCCCGGTGTCATTTCCATCAGTCAAACTTCATTGGATATAGAAACTACGTAGTTATATGGTTCAAACCTCCTTAACATGCACTTTTGACAGTTTTTGTTTCCCAATCCCCTTTTCCTCCTTAAACTATGTAGTTTGTCCTCCTAGGGTCCCATCCCACAACCTCTACTACCTGCTTGAACTGCACAATTTTTTCACTCAATGGGCTCTGCAAAATATTATCCCTTAGTCCAACCTAGTCACTAAGCCTTTCCCCTTTACCTAATACCAATTTAAGTTTAGTAAATGTATTATCATGTAGCATCTTGGATTAGGGATTCATCATACTGATGACATCTTGTCATGAGTGGATTACAGATACATAAATTTTACCATGCTATGGCAAGATGATGAAGAAGGAGATGAAGAAGGAGGGCATACTAGATGACACCTAAGGATATGAGGAGAAAATATAATAATTAGATGCGAAGACCAAATAACCCTAGGGTATAAATGAATATCAAAGATTAGGACCACATGGATGATCCATCTTATTCATAACCCTTTGGAGGGTAGGTACGAAGAACAAAGCACATCTTTCATGAAATTCAAATGCACTTCTTACTGTAGTATGAAGGATGTCTTGTTGTTTTCATATCATTATGGCTTCAATGACATGTATGGTCACAAACACTGGAAATCATTTTTTTTTCTCTAAGTGTTTTGCTTCCTTTCAGAAGATAAGCAAAACGCCATATTTTCACATGCAAGTTGTTGTTGATCTAAAAATGATCTGAGGTTGTCATTGATGTCAACCCAAGCAGCACCAGGGGATACCCTGATCTTGCAAGGGAATTTTTACATGACGACTTACTCTATTTTGAGTCAGGGATCTTCTAGATGGATTCTACTCATCGAGATGTTTCCGTTGATATATGGCATGCCATGTAATTCTTCACGGTTTGAGAGATATTCATGTTTGAAGTTAGTAACCCCAATTAGTGGGCTAAAACCCTATGGGGTTGTGGCATGACACTCATAAATGGTTTTGGTCATTGAATAGTCAATAATTAATAACTTTTTTAAGCTCCTAAAATCCCTCCAACATTCTCTATAGAACCCCCTCTCAACTCTATAAAAAGAAATCTCATATATCCTCCAAAAGGTGTGATTGTGGCATTTTCAATATAAATTCATTTCTGTGAAGTTCTAGATTTTGAAATGAAAAGCCATTTGATTCACAATGCTGATGAACATCGTGACCAAATTTCAAATCTTGGTTCGCTATAGTTTCAGAGATATGATCTGTGGCAGTTAGGGTCTTTGCAGGCTGCCAAATTTCATCTCAAAGAAGTAACTTTGGGGAAAATCGTCATAACTCTCTCTCTAAGAAGAGGATTGGAATTCTGTAAAAAGTGGCAGGTAGTACACGGACTTTAGTTTTATTTGTAGAAATTTTAGAGATGAAGGAGGACACAATGACACATTTCACGTCGTACAAGTTTGCTTTACTGACCTAGTCCATAATTAGGTCATTATGAGAGATTGGGCATAACTTTGTCTTAAAGAATCCAAATCAGGTCAGACCTATGGCATTGGAAAGAAGACATAGAGGGCTTCTACAAGACTGAATATTACATGTTGGAGATCTGAAATCGTAGAGATACATTAGATTAAATATCGTGCTCCTAGAAGGCAAGAAAAACTAGATCAAGTGTTGTCAAGGGGTGCAAAGGACCAGACTTTCTAGGGCAGCAAAGAGCAAGGTGCAACAAAATGATGCATCAGAGGTAAGCTATAGGAAAGTATCCTCTATATATGCATGTTCATCTCTTAATTGCATTAGGTTCTTTGTATTCTAATTTGTTGTTTTTGTTTAGCACTTACATATGCTCTGCAGGATGAGGTAAGTTTTGCTATTATCATGTCATGGGTATTTCCTTGAAGACTTTTTGTAGGTATAATATATTCATTAAGAGAATAATCAATACATAATCTAATGTTCCGAAGAATGAGAAAGGGTAACATGACAAGAGCAGCAATCATGGTGGAGAAAAGCAGCAAAAAGTTCACCACATGAAGTGTTCAAGTTGGCAGCACTGCATACAGACATTGTAAAAGTATCATTGTACAGATTCATTGTAAAAGCATCTTTGTGAAAGTTGTACAAGTGTCTATCTTCCAAGAGTTGAAGAGGCAGTGTCAGGAGTTCTAGGATCATTGTGAAAGTTGTACAAGTGTCTATCTTCCAAGAGTTGAAGAGGCAGTGTCGAGAGGTCTAGGATCATCATTAGGCAGTTGTGTCATAGTTGGAGTTATGGTCTAGTGTTTCGTCTTCTTCTACATCATTCTATATCATTGTAAAGTGGACCATTTTCCCTGGTACATGAGTCCATTATTCTTTTATTCTTCTATAGGGTGGTAGGGTGGTGTTAGGCTAGTGCATGAAGTCACCAATAGGTTCAAGCCTATTAAAACTTCAGGGTGGTAGGGTGGTGCTACGGTGAGTTGTATCTCATTGGGTGTTGGGGCATCTGTTCAGTTGACTACTAAAGAATCTCGAGCATTGGAGCGTCCATCCAGTGGGAGCTGGAGAAGAATGATTTTCTAGATTCTAGGAAGTTGGAGCTTTCTTTTCAATTAGAGTTCAAGATTAAAGAATTATTAGAAAATTGTTCGATGGTTTTTTACCCTGAGGGGGTTTTCCACCTAAAATATGTGTGCCTCCTGTGTTATTTTATTCATTGTTGTTACTGCACAAACGTTAATGATAATTGAAGATTAACTGATGCTCTTAAAATATTTAAAAGTGCTAATTTCTAAGGAATACTGATTCACCCCCCCTCTCAGTATTTGCCAACAGTTGTCACACTTTGTATAAGCTCATTTTGGTAGTCTCAAGGGCCCATTTTTGTGTTTATGAGTTTTCATAACCATATAAACACCTGTCACACTCATTCACAAAGTTTTAAACCATGCCACACAACTATCGTCACGGTCATCATAGAGTCTATCTTAGGTGTCACACTTGTCGTAGCTAGTCATCAAGTGATCACACACAAGAAAAAGTGTTTCTAATGTGCCATGTGTGATCAATGTTGTTGAGTCATCAAGTACTATAAGTGTTAGGAAACAATTGATGCTTCATCACTTCACTTGTCAGTTTTGCTAATCCAACACTTAGAGTTTTCTGAAGAAGCTCTCCCATCCTTCAACTTGGATTCACCCAGCCTACCTAGACTGTGCATTATGCAATTCTAGCCAGTAGGATATGATCTTGACCCCTGGATCTACACAATGTGTAGTTCCTATCCATCAGGACTGTTGCATTATGCAATTCCTCAGCCCAAGACCTAACCTTCCCTTTGAGAATTGTGTAATCCTTTCAGTCAACCTATCCCAAACTGCACATTGTGCAAGAACAAGAAACAAGTTGCCTCAATATGCCCTTGAACTCTACAATCCCATAGGGGACATGTCTCCATTCAGTCTTATAAGTGCACAAAATCTTCTTAGAGTGGTTACTCCCTCATTCCGGCCCACTATTTCCCAGAATTTTACAAACGTGAACCTCCCTTAGTTTCCAGAACTACACAAAAGCTTACTTCAGTGGTCCTCCCCGCATACCAACCCATTGTCTCCAAAAATATGTAGACACCAGTCAGTCTTCCACTCCAAAACTACACATAAATCTTCCACAGTGCCCCCTCCTTCATCTGTACTCACTCATCTCCAAAACTACACAGAAGACAACCTCTCATCCAAGCCTAAAATGTGTATTGCGTAGGTCCAGGCCTCAAACCTTAGTCCTAGCTATTGGGATCGTGCAATGTGTAGTGACTAAGCCTCCCTTACCAACGTGTAACTCGGTTTTGTCTCAATCCCTAGATCAGAATGCATCATCTTAGGCTAGGAGGTTTACGGGCTAATGTCATCTCATCATGAGTGAATTGCAGATGCAAGAACCTAGAGGGACGATGAAGAAGGAGATGAAGGAGGTAGACATGAAAAGGAAATTCTTGTAGCTGAGAATGCAAGTTGATCAATCAAGGGAAAAGGAAAACAACTCATCGCCAAAACCAAACACTTGATATCATTGAAGATTCCTGTCACCAAGCCATGAGGAGGTGGAATGCAAGAGAAGTAGATAAGAGGGGAACAAAGGACACCAACCTCAATCTTGAGCTTGGTTCCTTGCTTGGTTCCTCTCCCTTCTGACAGATCTTTGCCGCTCCTTCTTCGTTTACCCAGCTTCAAAGAGCACCTGTGGAATCAAAGCAGCATAATACTATCGAAGAACATAGATCTACCGTCATAAACAATATAGGACCATATATATATTGACCACACAAATGCATATATCATCAAACATACAAGAATGTGGAGGAAAGCTTGAATAGCTTTATTGATATCAAGAATAGCAAAGAGGATTACAACCCATTGTTCTGATCCAGCATCATCCTCTCAGCATGAAAGCCCTTCTTCACCTCATGAGAAGCTTAGATCACCCAACACTATGATATTGCACCAAGAAACCAATAGCACTTCCTTACAAGATACAAGACTCCAACCCCTGGATCTCTATGATGAGGGATTCATATATAGATGATTGTAGGGGGTGAGTCAGCTTCTGGGATTTTGATTAGTGTCTTCTCTCCGATAGTTCTTGATTCCACTTGGAGATTGATGTAGAATTTTGAATAATATAACACTTATTCATAGACATATCCTGATTATACACTATTTGCAGAATGCATGCATAATACATAACCTCCTCTACCATTGATCATCAATTTCCGAAATTAAGAAACAATCGCATGTGCACATTGAAACATAATTCACACATATCAACACAGTATGCAATGGGGAAAGCATACAGCTGAAAATCCCCAACTATCTATATATTATGATGATAGAGAACATGTAACAATACATAGTAAAATACTCCTCGCAAGTATTCAGTACTATCTCCACCTGTTACACAAAAAGTAGCTCAGATCTGAACAAGTCATAGGTTCAAATCTCATCCATTGTTTGCCTGCCTCCACTGTGCAATCCATGCTGAGAAAAGATCTGATCCAAGTTCGAATTCCCTTGGCTTGTACTATGCAATCCTCATTGGCTATCTCAATCAATGATTGTGCAAATCTCATGAACATCTATAGTCACAACTGATAGTAGACTCACCCTTTCACCCACCTCTAACACTTGTCTCCGCTGAACTGTCCATGCACTGAGTTAAATGATGTATTCTTTAGTTGATCTATGAGTTAATAATTAGTGAATTAATTAATAATTAATTCACACCACTCATCACTAGTGTATTTGTCAGTTAGACTAAATACAACTAGTTCAACTAAGTCAAACTGAACACAACTCCATCAACTCCTCAATCAACTCCACCAAACTCAATCACTTGAGTTCTAACTGAAGTCCATCATGCAATAGCTCAACTAACCCATAGGAAAAGCGTATTTCCTTCTGGCAGTTGCATGTGCCACATTCGTAGCTCGAACTGAAGTGCTACAAGAGGATAAGATAATGTTTATAGTCCAAATATTATTAAGAGCTAATAATATTCGACTATTCTATTTTTAGACTGGCAGTCTAGAAATAGACTCCGTCCATATGTCTAAAAATAGAGGTCCATCTACTTTTACCAACATGACCAATCATCCATAAATAGCATCCTGCAACTCATGGACCATGATCCATATGTCTAAAAATAGACAGTCTAAAAATAGGCTTTGCGCCAAAAATAGCCTGCGGGCCCACTTAGTGAAGGCAACTTCTTTTCACTAAGTTTCATCATCTTGTTGCATTTTCAAAAATCCCTCTCAATAAGATATGGATTATCTGCAACCCCTATCCTGCCTCTGTGGTATTCGAATTTTCTCCTGGTGAGCGCCTTCGTCAAGATATTAGCATCCCGATCCTCCGTGGGAATATATGAAAGTAACATGATTCTCCGCTGCACACAATATCTAATATGATGGTACCTGATGTCTATGTTCTTGGATCTATCATGAAATACTGGATTAGCTGAGAGTTTAATGCAACTCTGGTTATCACAATAAATCACAGTAGGCTCCAAGTGTGACCCAAACAACCCGACTAGGATCTTCCTCATCCATATAGCCTTGCATGCAGCTAAACTTGCTGCCATATACTCGGCCTCTGCTGAACTGAGTGCCACGGATCTCTACTTCCTACTATACCAAGAAATTATTGTCGACTCGATACTAAATATCCCTCTAGATGTGCTCTTTCTGTCTGTTGGGCTCCCTGCCCAATTTGCATCTATGAAGCCACATAGATTCACCTCATCCTCCTGTCTGTACCACAATCCATATCCCAATGTGCCTTTGAGATAACGCAATACATGCTTGCCTACCTTCCAGAAGAGCTTGGTTGGCTTAACCATAGCATGTAAAAGCTGGTTAACAACATAGCATATATCGGGTCGTGTATTGACCAGATACATAAGCGACCCCACAAATTGTCGATAAATAGTGGCATCCACTACCTCCGCTGAAGTAGCATCCTCCTTCCTCCAATCTCCAGGAAGAGGAGTATCAAGAGGCTTGCAGCCATGCATGTTGAACTTCTCGAGTATCTCCCAGGCATACTTACCCTGAGAAACAAATAGTCCATCATTGTGCTGCCAAACTTCCAATCCCAGGAAATAATGAAGGAGGCCCAAGTCCTCCATCTCAAACTCTCTAGCAAGATCCTCCTTGCATGAAAGTATCAAAATCTCATCTCCCATCAAAATGAAATCATTTACATAAAGTACAATGATCAACAACTTACCCTCCACCAAAATTTGGTATAGGTTAGGATCCGCCTCACTCTTGGAGAATCCAAGTCCGGTGAAATAACTGTTTATCCATGTGTACCAAGAACGAGGTGCTTGTTTCAACCCATATAGCACTCTCTTGAGCCTACACACATGCGACTCACTGCTGAAGATCTCGAAACCTTCGGGCTACTCTATGTACACCTCCTCCTCAATGACTCCGTTGAGGAACGTAGTCTTCACATCCATTTGATGGATGTGCCACCCCATAGTGCGCTTTCACCCTCTAATGGTTGGCACTGCATGAGTGGTATCTTTCACTCCATGAACTTCATCTTGTGGTTGATCCACATCCTGAAGCTCATCCTTAGGAACTAATCGCTCCTCATCTGCATGCAAGTGCAGCTCCCTCTCAATTGAACACTTCATGGCTTTCTCCTCCTAAAATTTGATATCCCGTCGCACAACAGTCTTGCGACTATCTGGAAAATACACATGATAGTTGTGGGGTGTATCAATGTACCCCACAAATATCCCAGCCTCTGCAGTTGGCTCCAGTTTCTTCCTGGCATCCTTTGTCACATGCATGTAAACAAGAGAACCAAAATTCCTCAAATGGGAAATATCGGGCCTCTTACCAGAATAAGCCTCCTCGGGTGTACTCATGCCAAGTAACTTGTGAGGACAACGGTTCACATATACTGCAGTATTGCATGCCTCCACCGACAAGTGAAGGGGTAGGCCCTGATCATGCAACATCACCCGTGCAGTACCCACGAGCATTCTATTCTTCCGCTCAGCAACCCCGTTCTGTTGTGGGTTATGGGGAGCTATGAGCTCTCTTCGAATCCCTTCTGCGCTGCCGAAGTCCTTGAACTCGCCAGAGATGAATTCACCACCATCGTCACTCCTAAGAGCCTTCACCTTCTTCCCCGATTCCTTCTTGACCAGTGCTTTGAACTCACATAACTTTGAGTATGTCTCACTCTTCTTCTACATGGAGAAGATCCAACACTTTCGAGAGAAATCATCAACGAAGATCACATAGTACTTGTGCTTTGGCTGTTGAAGCTACTGAGAAAGGTCCACACACGTCTGTGTGAATTCTCTCGAGGATCATCATGGCACGACTATCCTTCTTGTGAAAGGTAGATTTCACGAATTTTCCCAAAGTACACCCCTTGCACTGATCTGACTGCACAAGAGTGCCTTTAGGAAGCCCAGTAGAAATATGTTGCAGTATCTTCAAAGCTCCATGGTGAAGGTGGCCCAATCTCCGGTGCCACAACTCGCCATCATCTCGGCTCACCACTCCTACCTTGCATGCCATTGCTGCACAACCATCTACATGCAATTGATAAAGGTTCTTG
>APFE030939837.1:5436-55200 GCA_000404065.3 Pinus taeda
GGCACAACAATATTAATAAGGGGTACAACTACAATAGTAATGGGGTAATCACTAGTATTATGGGGACCCAACAATAGCTATGAACAATCAAATCACTGAACTGAGACAAAGCCATATTACAGAGGTAATGCAAAGAACAAAGGAAAATGGGACAAGAAGTGAGTAAGACCATAAGATTCGGGTAACTAGGAGAATGTTGCACCACTTAAGAGGTTCAATGCATCAAATAGAGGACAGGGACACAAAGTTGAGGAGCATAATAAGGAGCCCCTACAATGTTAGACTTGTGGAGTAGATCATTGCAGGAGGGATTTTCCATAGTACAAGAGTGGTAGACATAAGATATACAGTGCACATGAGGCACATACTGTTGGAGATGTTGGTCACAGTATTCCACGTACCTATGTAGCATTGAATAACAAACAGACAGAGCATCAAGCATCTATCATTGAAATGGATGGTAAGCTTTGTGATCAATTTATTTATATTTTGATTGATCCTGGATTGAATTATAGCTATGTTAGTCCTGACTTGGTGGATAAGTGTGGTTTGAGTAAGGAATTGCATGCAGAGTCATGGTTAGTGTAGTTGGCTATAGGTACAAAGAAACATGTTCATCATTGGGTAAGAGCTTGTGCATTTGACTTGAATGGTATGCCTACTATAACACATTTTAATGTATTACCATTGGATTCGTACATTATGTTGTTGGGCATGGATTAATTATATCTTCGTAGAACCAAGGTGGATTGTTATGATAAAACCATTGAGTGTGTTGATGACAATGGAGAACCAAGAGTCTTACAGGGTAAGAATAAAGTTACATTAGTTAGGATGGTGACAACTATGCAAGCAAAGCGTAGTTGCAGAAAAGTGTATAAGTTATTTGCAGTGCACATTTTTAGTGATAAGGGTAAGAAAGTTGAGGATATGGATGTGTTGAGTAGGTACCCAATTTTACAACAGTTCAAGGATGTATTTCCTTAGGACATTACAGAGTTTCCACCTAACAGGGAGGTATAAGTTTCTATTGACTTAGTGCCAGGGGAAACTCCAACATCAAAAGCACCTTATAGGATGAGCACAATTGAGTTGGTTGAGTTGAAACTACAAATGAAGGAAATGTTGGAAAAGGGATACATCAGGCCAAGCGTACCACTTTGGGCACACTGATATTGTTTGTGAGAAAGAAATATGGTACTCTTAGATTATGCATTGATTACAATCAGTTGAACAAAGTGACTATCAAGAACAAGTACCCTTTGCTGAGGATTGATGACTTGTTCGATCAGTTTAAGGGAGTAGCAGTGTTCTTGAAGATCGACTTGAGATCTGGATACCATCCGGTATGCATCAAAGAGGACATATACAAGATTGCGTTCAGGACTAGGTATGGGAATTATGAGTTTGTTGTTTTTCCATTTAGCTTAACTAATACTCCAACTACATTCATGTGCTTGATGAATAGTGTGTTGCGTCCATATTTGGATAAGTTTTTTATTGTGTTCGTTGATGATATACTGGTATATTCTAAAAATGAGGAAGAACATGTTGAGAATTTAGCAGCAGCGTTGAGGTTGTTGAGAGAGCATCTGTTGTATGCTAAGCTTAACAAGTGTAGTTTCTTTCAGAGTAAGGTACACTACTTGGGACATGTTGTCTCCAAGGAAGGAATTGCAATTGATCCAGAGAAGAAAAGAGCAATCATGGAGTGGGTAACTCCTAAGAGTGTGGATGAGGTGACATCTTTCATGGGTTTGACAAGCTATTACAATAGGTTCATCAAGAACTTCTCATAGATTTCTTATCCTATTACATCATTGAAAAGGAAAGGTAAAAAATTTGAATGGACAGAGAAGTGTGAGGCTAGCTTTGAAAAACTTAAATAGTTGTTAATGCATGCATTGGTACCACAGATTGCATATCCATACAAAGAATTTGTGGTATGCACAAATGCTTGCAAGAGAGGGCTTGGTGGAGTCCTTATGCAAGATGGACAAGTGGTATGATATGAGTCTTGGAAACTAAACGAGCATGAGCAGAACTACCTGACACATGGCTTGGAGTTAGCAATGATCATACATGCATTGAAGATGTGGAGACATTGTCTTCTTGGTAGGAGTTTGTACTTATGAGTGATCACATTGGATTGAGGTATTTGTTTGACCAGTCGAGTTTGAACACGAGGCAGGCTAGATGGTTGGCGACAATCAATGAGTTTGACTTCAAGAGTAGATACATCAAAGGTAAAGAGAACAGGGTGGTATATGCTCTCAGCAGACGGGTAGAGGTAAATCACTTGGCAGCTATGAGCTCCTATGGGACAAACTTACAGGATAGGATCTTGCCGGAAGGTTAGTAGGATGTCAAGTATATGAAGATTATCCATAGGTTGAAGTAAGATGTTGGTACAGGTACATGTACGATAGTGGTACAGGTACAAGTGTAGGTACATTTACAGGTAGTGGTATAGGTACATGTGGCAATATAGGTACAAGTACGAGTGCTGGTGCACATGGTATAGATTATTGTCTTACAACAGATGGGTTGGTTAGGTTCTGAGACAGGGTATATGAACCGGATAACAGTGAGCTCAAGAAGGTTATCTTGAGGGAGTTTCATGTGAAGCCTTATTCAATTCACCCAGGTTATCAGAAGACATTAACTGCAGTGAAGAAAATTTATTATTGGTCGAATCTAGAGAGAGATGTAGCAGAGTTCGTGGCTAGATTTTCAACGAGTGAAAGAAAAATGTAAGCATCCAGGTGGACTGATACAACCGATTGTGATTCCAAAGTGGAAATGGGAGGTCATTTCCATTGACTTCATCACAGGTTTGCCAAAGATAGTGAGACAACATGATTCCATTATGGTCATTGTGGATAGATTAACAAATGTTGCACACTTCATTTTGGTTAAGTTTACATTCTTAGCTAGTGATGTAGCACAAGTATTCATCAGAGATGCAGTTAGATTGAATGGTGTTCCGAAGAAGATTGTGTCAGACAAGGATATGAAGTTCACTTCCAAGTTTTGGAAGGAGTTATTTGTAGGTTTGGGCACAGAGTTGACCTTCAACATAGCTTATCATCTACAGACAGATGGACAGACAAAGAGGGTCAACAGGATATTGGAGGACATGTTGAGGATGTATGTTATGCATTAGCAGAGGAAGTGGGAAGGGTATCTCCCTTTGGTAGAGTTCGCATACAACAATGGTTATCAAGAGTCGTTGAGGATGAGTCCTTTTGAGAAATTGCATGGGCAGAGTTGTAGCACTCCCATAAGTTGGAGTGATCCTGTTAGCAGAGTGTTGATTGGACTAGATATGTTGGTAGATATGGAATAGGAAATTCAAGTTATAAAGAGGAATCTAAAGGCAACACAAGATAGGCATAAGATCTATGCAAATAGGAATAGGTTTTTCAAGGAGTTATAGGTTGGGGAACAGGTGTATTTGCACATTAAACCAAAGAAGAGCTCCTTGTGGATTGGATCATGTGCTAAGATGGCACCACAATTTTGTGGACCCTTCAGTATCATTGAGAGGATTGGGCCAGTAGCATATCGATTAGCACTGCCCCCGATAGTGAAATTCCATGATGTTTTCCATGTATCTTTTCTTAAGAAGTATGTTAAGTATGTCGATCACCCCCGATAGTGAAATTCCATGATGTTTTCCATGTATCTTTTCTTAAGAAGTATGTTAAGTATGTCGATCATGTGATTGATTGGTCTATATTGCAGGTGGAACCAGATGGAGAATTTCAGCAGGAGCCTTAGTGTATATTGTAGAAAAAAGTTCTCATGTCCCAAAACTAATCAATCGAGCAAGTTGAAGTGTAATGGAAGCACTTTGGGCTCGATGAAGCTACATGGGAGATGGTGGATTAGATGTGATCTTTGTATCCTTCCTTGTTTGTTGATTGAGGCAAAGCAACTTCGATATGGTGGTTTGGTATATGCTTTATGGTGGTTTGGTATATGCTTTATGATGGTTTGATATGTGTTATATGGTGGTTGAAATATGCTTTATGGTGGTTGATATATGCTTTCTGATGGTTTGGTATATGCTATATGATGTTTTCATATCTACTTTGGTATATGTTTTGGTATTAATTGTTGGTAATGTTGCTATATGTACACATGTATATGGATGTAAATACTGCCATGAGCCATGTTATAAAACTCCACTGTGCGGTATGGGTGTCATGTTATTATGATTATGTTGTCATGTTACTTGAAATCATGTGGTTGTGTTATCATGATGTTACGATTTCATGTGGATTGGCACTCAGCGGGATGATTATTGTAAATACCGTAATGAGTTGTGTTATGAAGCTCCAATATGCGTATGTTGTCATGCTGTCATGCTATTTTGTTTTGAGAAGATCTTTCATTATAAATAATGCGTCGAAATGTGTTATAAATATCCATGAGCAATATGTCTTATTTCAGTAGGTCGTTGAGGTATATGTGTGATTAGACATCGAGGACGATGTCCCCTAAGGGGGAGGGTTATCTAACAACCTTGGTGAAAATTCCATGTAATAAAAGTTAAAAATAATAACCACGGATGATGGAAATTATTCCAAGATGAATGTTGGGCAAAATCCTAGCGATGGGGATCACTTGTGATTGGTTATGGCTAAGGAAATTAACAAAGGCAATGGCTAAGGCTTTGGAAAGGAAAAATGGAATTTTTGGCACATTTATTTATAAAAATAATGGAAATTAGGAGAAAAGGGAGGTGAAAGGTCACAGAATTCATGTGAGGAGGAAAATGAGGGAAAATAATGGAAAATGAAGAAAATAGAGACCTCATTCATAAAAAGGATTCCAAGGATCAGTTGGTAACCTTTTTGTTAGTTTAGTTTTGGAGCTCTCTCATTCTCCTCTCTCTCTCATATGCTTGGAGCCTTAAAGTTTTCTTGGAGCACTCTTGGAGGGTGTGACATACTTGGATTCTTGGAGAAAGAAGGAAAAGGAGAGTAGGAAAGCGCAAGAATGCAAGGATCAACAACTACAATAGATTTGCTTGCAGGTATCGAGTTACATGTATGTTTCCTTCATTAGTTTTGGCATGCATGACATATGCATGTGGATTTTTTGTTGTGATCTGGTATTGGCATGGAGGATGGTCGAAATTGATAGTGGATTGCCTAGTTGTGCCATTTCCTGTATAGCCATGGTGATTGTGGGTTTATTTTCATTGTTGTGTTTTTGGTTGGTTCTCATGTTTCCTTAGCTTAGGTTGAGTTACTAGTACCTAACCTTGGTTGGACAAACGCTTCAGAGCCTTGGAACAACTTGGGTTGAGTTACTAGTCCGGCAGCCTGGGTTGGACAAATGCTTTGGAGCCCCTAGTGGGTTGAGTTACTAGTCTCGTAGCCTTAGTTGGACAAATGCTCTGGAACTTAGTAAAATTTGTGGGTTGAGTTACTAGCCCTGTAGCCAGGTTGGAAAAATGCTTTGGAGCCCTGGATGGTTAGGATAGAGATCGATTTGATGATGGTTTTGTGATGTCTGACCGCGAGGTTGAATCACTGTTTGATGGGTTGAGGTGGATGGCCTATGGAAGCCCTGGATGGTTTTTATTGATGTGTTCTATGAGATCCCACATTCATGCTTGGAATATGGTACAAGAGTGAATGGCTGAAGAGAGATTTGGCTCAGCCATTCTACGGTTGGGTGGAATGTGGAAGTCCCATCCCGGGTTTGGATTTTGCATCATTAATGAAAGCTTTTTTCTCCTTGTATTTCTATGAGCATGTCGATGGATTATATGTGGTCTATATGGTTGTACTTTCATGAGTATTTATGTTGCTATTATGCCGGTTATGTTAATGTATTTTATGAAAACATCCATGTGTGGCTCTCATCATGTTTTTACTCATAACTGAATGATCAATGTATCTATGCCATAATGGATGGAATGGCAATTGATGTGTTGAGGCATAAATGGTTCTTAGATTCTTAGCTAAGTATGAGACCCCTATGCTTAAAATAGTTAATTACACCTGTAGATTACACATCTGCAATATGTTTGACGAAATGCCTATCATAGCTAGTAGGGGTCCAGTCAAGGTCTTGAACAAGTATTTTCTTTAGTATTGTCATTTCCATTTTAATTTACTGATATGAAAATATGGTTCAGTTCTGAGTAGTGACTTGGGCTGTATGCCTGAAAAAGTGGCTCAAATCCCAGAGTCATTGGCATAACACTAACAATTTTGGTCTTTGGTCGCTGGCAGGCATGCTTGTGAGAGTGACTTTGAGTTCTTGGCCGCACTCATGCCTATGCATGGGAGCGACCGAGCCTTAAATTGTCCAAAAGCTTAGTGGTACCCCAAGGTAAGTTTTCTAAAATATTGGATTGGTTCCTGAGGGTCCCGTAGTTGATGATTAATGTCTGTATGGTGTGTTTCCATCGGTTCCACTTCCTTAATGTGACTTAGGAGGTTGAATCATATCATAATGACCTCTCGTCAGATGTTTACCCCAACTAGTCGGTTGCTTGGGTAGATGTGGGAGGAGGGTGTTACACCTTTGACATTGTAATAGGGGAGCATTTAAATACAAAACACTCCTTGGTCTCAGGCACTAAAAACAAAATTGTGATAGATATGGTGCTTCCAAGGAATATAGTTATCCCAATGTAAAGGAAATGAGAACAAACTCTACGTTGTGCAAAAATAACTCTTAAATGACAAGGCAACTATATTTTAGTGTACTTAAGGGGTTTGATGAATCCATATTAATGTGAATATATAAACTAGAGTAGTGATGATGCTTTAGGGAAAGTGATTCTATTAGCTTTCAACCCTTGGACTTGATGTAGGCTATGCAAATTTGGATCCAATTGTCCTTTGTATTCTCTCCCTTGGAAAGATCTAGAGCATCCACTTAGAAGGTGTGTGGAGGTGACTTGTCAATATTGAGATCAATTAGATGGAGAAACAAAGAAGTTTTGACTTACCAACAAGTATCTACCCCACATTTTGTTTTCTTAATAGAGGATGTGATTGCTAGATATAAGTGCCTAAGGAAACCAAACTAGGAGTTTTCCATAGGAAACCAAACTAGGAGTTTTCCATCCACCTAAGCTAGTGTATAATTGTCACCACCTATAATATCACTCAAACAATGTGTGGGATGATACCAAAATTTTTGAGCATGATGACTCAAGAAACTAAACTCTTGTCATGTGTACCTTTTCTATTAATCTATGAACTATTAGTTGAAAACATTGTATCTAAATCTAAAACTCACGCACAAGAGTAGATGTAGCCTTTGAGGAAAGTTTTATATCTATTTTTATTAAACATATGCATTTTTATTGTATATATATTTAGACTATGTTTTATATTTTAGATCATCTTCTCATCTTTACCCTTCAAATAAATCTCTCTCTCGCTCTCTCTCTCTCTTCTCTCTCTCTCTCTCTCCTCTCTTATATATATATATATATATTATATATTATATATATAATTATATTATATATAGATATTCAAAGCTTGGGGAAAACCTCCAAATACTTTTCACACATTTCAAGATGTTACCCAAGGTCAGAGCTTATAATCTTTCAAAATAACAAGGTTGTTAACAATAAGTCTTAGAAGTTCATTCAATAAAGATATACGTGATATTGAACTCAAAATGTCACTTTGTGGTAATTAAGCGTGGGTAGGGAGGCTAATGATATTCCTCCAACTTACCCGATATATATATATTATTTTATATATTATATATATTATATATATATATATATATATATATATATTTATTATATATTACAAATTCATCACAACTCAATTATCAATTGACACTGAGGACAACTATTTTATTTGATAACTCAATTTTCAATTGACATCGAGGACAACTTTCACTAAATGTTATTCACAGTTTCAACATAGTTGTTCAAGGAAAACAATGGCACTTGAAATAACTTGCTAGTGGTTTGTATGGGAAAAACTTTCAATTTGTGAAACACTTTTAGGTTTTGAGCCATTAGCCCATTTCATTATGTCCGAGGAAAATACACTCTTAGATAATTGAAAGTAATTTGATTCCTCCATCCAAAATCACATGATGATTTTAACCTAAACAATATTTAAAAAACAAAAATATTCCTTATAACTATGATTGAAACTATTTCTAATAAAACCATATGCTTTTTAATAACATTTAACTTTAATTTCTTCTCAAAAACATTTAACTTTAATCTCACCTATAAAACTATATAATACTTCTCATTTTAAATTAGCTATAATATTATATTTATAAATATCATAACATTTCATATATGCTTACCACTCTTACTCTCTATATATAATAACATTTGACACACATATAAGGAGCTATCATATATATATATACCCTCTCAAGTGGCATCATTCAATACTCATGATACCTATTCATACTATAGTATGCGAATAAGAAAAAATATAAATACCTTTGCACCCTTCTTTAAGTATCATCATTCAAAGCTTATGATACCCTTTCATAGTTTGTGTCAGTATGAGTTTATTAAAAGAAAACATAAAAATCTTTTAATCCTTCTTTTAAGTGTCATCATTCAATTCTCTTAACCAACTAATGTTGGTTGAATAACCACAAATTATTCTTAAAATATGACATAACCTTTGCTCATGAAAATGACCCTTTGCTCCCTTTGCTTTGAAGAAAAGTAAATTCAATTCTTCCAACCCCAAGGTCAATGACCAAACCATGTAACTAACCAATCAAATATGCATGTCAAGTTGGTGTGCCTTGTACTGCACGTCTTCAGCCCAAATTCTGATAACCTAACCAAACCCCAAGGTGAGAAGGGATGGCACACATAACACGGAGGGATTTGATTTAAACAATGAAATGCAGATCCAAATTCCAATAAGATAACACACCCAACCCAACCCATGCCCCAACTTTCTTTCCAAATTTAGTATTATGCAAAATTCTATTATATTGAAGCTTGGGGTATTATGGGAAAAAACCATTAAATAGGGCTTTGATCGAGCTCTGTGGGTGCAAAATACTATATATATCGAGCTTTGCGCGTGCAATATATAGATATATAGATATATAAATACTATATATATCGAGCTTTGCGCGTGCATACTCTATTAGATATCTAGATATATAATATTTTTTCAGTTATCATGTTTTTTACACGTGTGGAATTAAGGATATTTTAAATGTTTTTTTATTAATTAAATTTTGATTTAAAATTGCTATAATTTATTGAAACTAAAAATGTGTTTATTATCACTTATAATTTTTTAATAAACTTGTATTGTTGGAGAACATGTGACAGATAGACAATGTGTATATCTCAATATTTTTCTAATGGCACCATCAATTATTGGAGAACATGTGACAGATAGACAATGTGTATATCTCAATATTTTTCTAATGGCACCATCAATTATGTGTGTATATGTCGTACATTCAGAAAATATTGGAATATCCTAATTTCTTACATATCTCTATCCTAAATTCTACCCAAAACATAAATCTACCGACACAGTTGCCGATTCTCACAACCAATGGCACGCCACATGTTGCGCAGAGACCATTGTGAATTTCTATAAACTTTCATTAATGAAATTGAATACATAAACAGAGATATCGTCAACGACCCGTCGTTGAACCCGACGGACCCGCTCATTCTCGAATTGATGAATCAATCATAACTCCCGGAAGAAAGGGAGATCGATAATTCACAGGAAGCAATGCTGCCCATATCAAGAAACCAAAACGAAACTGCATTTCTCTGTGCAGAAGGGGTTTTGTTGATCCGGTTGCCAGATCGAATCACATGACCGTCTGCACAGGCATTTAATCTGCATCGACCCTTTTTTCTTTTTTAATTGAAGATCAGAACAGGAGGCTCGTGAATTGGGCGAGACTAACTCAGTGTGCGGGTCGCACACGTCGTTCATAAGAGAGGTCCCAGGCTGCTGACGTATAATTATCTGTGGGAATCGGGATTCGACGTTTTGCGAGCTTTCTCGGAAATCTCGGGTTGGGTTTCGTCAGATTCCGTTGACTCGGCGTTTTAACGAAGCATTGGACGATGAATATATTCTCCAGGTGAAGGAGAACTAGCTGGCCTTGCAATTCATAATGCGGGCTCCTCAGTAGGATTCTATGGGAGATGGGAGATGAGGAGTTCGATCTGCCATTGAAATGCCCGAAGGTTTTCTCGGTAAGCTGAATTCCTTGGTTACAATGCTGGAATTTGGGGTTTATGGGGGTTTTTAGCTAGATTGACATAATGTCTTATTGTTCTGATTCTGATATGCCCACGAGCAGTTAGTGTTGGAAATATTGGTTTCTGCAGCTGACTCATCGGCGTTTTCTCATGCTTAGCGTTTGAAGGTTTTTTTGTCATAGTGAGTATTAGTATGTGTCTTAACTCGCGGCGTTGTCTGCGATATCTTGATTAACTGTTTGTTTTTTTCGGCGAATTAATGGGTATTACCTGCAGTCTATGATTGGGAGTGTGTGGAATTTGTGACTGGTAGTGAACTCCTGTTGCACTGGAGTATACATCCCCCCTTTTTAGGTTTGTCGGCAGACGACGTTTTCTCAGGAGCCCAGATATGTGCAGTGTTGAGTTGTTTGTTTAAAATCCTCAGATGGGATATACATCAATTTGAAAGCCAAAGGATGTCTATCCTGTTAGAACCAAGCAAGGATTGCCCAAAGGTGACATCTGTTCTGGCTGTTTGCTTATGAATAGATTGGTTGCCCTGTATGTACTTCAATTGTAAAATAGCTGCATTGCATCTAATTTATATTAGATTCTTGATTGGTAAGTTACAAGGCTAGAATATGTGTGTTTGCAATCCGGAATGGGGTCGATGCAGGCTAGGGGAAATAGCATTTTTTAAAAGGTGAATATGAGAAGATCTGTCTCCTCGCATATAATCGGAGATATTTATCTTTAAGCATATAGGAAGAGCCCCTGATTTTGTTAGAGCCTTTTTTCTGATAAAATTAATGTCAACAATATTTGGCCTGAGGTCTTTTATAGGCTAACTGCATTGTAGTCTTTACTTTTATCAAAAACACAGGAAGTTGCAGGCAGGAATGTTTTCATATTTTCCTTGAAACACGGATTATCCTTCATGTCAGGATTCACTTTGGTTCATGCGGGATTAAAAATTTGGTTTAGTTGTTGGTTGCCATCTAATCTTTAAGATTCCAAACCGAGAGAGCCATTTCACTTGTCTTGTCAACAGAAGATATAGGTGGAAGTGACTGCCGACGAGGAACATGCTTTTTGATCATGTGTCCTGCTGTTTTCAATTTATGGTTCCTTTATTGTCTTAAAGGTCTTTCTTCCATTTGCAGATTCTCCATAAGAAGTTAGAGCTAGTACATCCATCCCCTGTTTTTGATTGATAGGGGTTTTCATTCTCTAATTAAATTATCACCTTAAAGATCCTTGTTCGGTTTCTAGATGTCTTATGAGAACCCAAACAAAGAGTTCCATTCAATCCTTCTTTGCTGGTTGGAACTTGGATTTATGCTTCAAATTCAAACTTTGTGAGGGAGCTTTTATCTGATTTACTGGAGTCTCTGAGGATTGATAATATTGAATATGCGCAGATCGAAATTTACTGCCTAGTGACACGCATAGACAGAGACTTGAGAGAGAACTGTTTTAGGCAGATGTGTACCCTGCAGGATTATTAATTAATAGTTAACAAGTTGATTTAAATTGCACCTTCACTGATCACAGACCCACAAGACAATTTTCAGCTTTTCAGCCACACAGACAGGAATGTGAAATCCTTATCCAAATATCTAAATTTGTCCTTGTTTCAATGCCCCTCCCTCAATACTTTTACGCTTGGAGGAGAGTTTTGAACTGCTGTTTCATGACAAATTGAATTGTATGTGCAGGGAAAATATGTGCAAAAACAGGCGACGCTGATATGGAAGTTATTTATGCTTTTGCTGCTCGGGGTTAGTGGAATATTCATGTGCTTTCTTGGTGTTGATCAGAGGATCGCTGTTGGTAAATCAAGACAGGGCTCCCCTTTGGAGAACAAGACAAATCACACACAATGCCAGCAACCAAATACTCACAGTTTTCCTGTTCATTACCCTCAACCAGGTTCTTATAACAGGTACTGGAATGGCAATGAGACAACTTCCCTAAATCCCTTAAATTATTTTTGGGACATTAGTGAGGTCTGATTGTTGGTTTGCTATTGTTTGTATTTCTGGTTGCCAGAGAAGAATGTTCTTGCACTCCTGTACACAAATTTCTAATATTGTCTATGCAAAGATCGGGAAGTGGATGGTTTGAAACCCTCCTTAACAACCATCCAAACATCAGTTCACATGGAGAGCTATTTGCAAATGAGACCAGGAGGGAAAACTTTGCTTCCATCAGACAGATTCTTGATAAAGTATATAATCTTGACTGGAATAGTAGTGCTTCTAAGAATGACTGCACTACGGCCGTTGGATTCAAGTGGATGCTTAATCAGGTAAACTGATTTATTGCTATAACCAGTTTTTGATAATTTCAAGTTACCTTTTTCAGCATGCTGTCAACTGCTAGCTCAATGGGCATACGATTGAACGTTCATGGTGTCTTTTTATTTCTGAACTGCACCTTGCATCCTTATACTAACCTATTTTTATGATTTTCCTCTGCTTTCTAATGTTGTATTTGAGTAGAATCCAGAAAAAGAGAGATATACTTGAGTAGGGAATTTTTTTTCTTCTGTGGCATATGTGTGAAAAATAAATAAGAACAAGGATTCCTTTAGTGCTGTCCATTTTGAGTTGGATTGTTGTATCCATTTCTACAGCCTTTTTATAGGATAAATTTGCTGAATCTTTTAGATTTCTGTTTGAGATTCATGAATATTCTGTTTTATAAATCTATTAAGAAATTGTTGCTTACACAAGGATCTCATTTCTAGGAGTTGAAATAAGGGCCCTTTGCCAGTCTGTAGGATGTACAGTAAGCTAAATATCAAACTATACATGTTTAGAAGGTATTTTTTTGACAGTATGCAACGAGCAGACATGCTTAGAAGGGAGTTTTATTGACAGTATGTGAGGAGGACAGACTAGTCCAGCAGAAGCAAAGGAGTCATTCTACGCTAACAACTGGGTCAGCTGAAAATCATGCTATGCTAACAATTGGGCAATTAGAAGTCATGTATTATCTTAGGGTTCTTCGCTTAGGTATGCTGCACGAATATAATCTATAGCTAGAACTTCTACCTTCCATTAGAATTTCTCTTCATCTATTTGAAGATGAATAATTTCCATAAGATGCTTCATTCATGTTTGATGGCATAAGAACCTTTTCCCATGACCCACTGTTTAATTTTAAATCCCAGTGTGTTACTATTTTAAATTCATTCCTTTGCTGGTATAAATCTATGTCTCACCAACCTGTCAACCAGACCTAAAAAGACCTCCTTTAAATCATTAGAGGGAAAAAGGAATGCTGCATCAAATAACTGTTCACAAGGCTGTCACTTGATAACAAGAAAATTGATGCAGATGGTCATTACATTTAGAGCCATAACTAAGCAGAATTGAGGATCAATTTTCAATACATGTCGAAGACATTACACATGCAGATGTATAATGAGTGAGATTTAGATAGAGATCAGTTATATTCCCGAGCTTTATTGTTCATGTCTTGTGGCCAAAGAAATTTACTAAAACCATTATTTGATTTCTTTCTAGCAAAAGGGAGAATGACAAACTCATGGCAAACCATAGAAGCCTAGGACGTGCATTTTATTTATTAACAGACTTTAAAATTTTGGAATGAGTTTCTGTTTAGAGTCCTGTCAGAGGCAGAACAGCTGAATAGCCCTATCGAAATGTAATATGTGTAACTTTGCAATGGAATGATTGTCCTAAGGTTTTTCTTATATCATCGCAACTTAATAAAATATTGCATTAATATATAATTCTATGCCTCGAGAGAAATGAAATTGAGCCTAGTAGCCTTAATTAGGCGGATATTAGTTGAATGTTGATATGGTGGTTTGCTCCTCCCGTGGGAGCTCGTTTTTTCAGTGTTCCTTTTCAAAGTGCACTTTTTCTACGACTGATGTGACTATGTACTAAGCAGAGAAGGAGAAAGGGATTATACTCAACATAAACATAATCTTCTATTTTGTGTATGATTGCAGGGTGCCATGGAATATAATAGGGAAACATTGGCATACTTTAAAGAAAAGGGGGTCTCAGTAATCTTTCTTTTCAGGCGTAACATTTTGAGGAGATACGTATCCATCCTAGCCAATGTGTTTGACAAGGAAGCAAAGCTTATAAATGGCACACACCGAGCACATGTGCATTCCAAATTTGAGGTCAGTGTTGCAAGTTTCTTTAAAATATTTTCATAATATCTTCTTTCCTTGTGTACATGTATATTAGTTTCCTCATATCTCTAATTTCCGTACAAACTTCGACTATGCGATGCTGTTTAAAGATGATATTGCCAAATTAGCAAATACAGACTTTAAAGGTTTTGAACTTCTTTTCCTTATCATTTTTTATTTTTATTTTGAAATTTTTGTGCCCTGCTTCCTCAAAATTCTTCACTGCTGTGGCAGTGAATTGTTTATGAGATGGCTGATAAAGTATACTAACCTTGTTCATGAATCTTTGTTTTCTTTGATCTGTATCCTATCTTGGCACCCTATTGAATCATACCTGTGACTTTATATGTGCAAAATAATGAGAGAATGCAGTAAAGTATGATCAAGAAATTTAAATAGATTTTCTTAAGGACACATACCCTCTTACTTAATTTTACTTGCAAGGAGGGTTTTATGATGATTCTGCAGTGATTTAACTCTGAGCTACTCACTGCAGGCAGAAATTTTAGCAAGATATAAGCCAGTTGTGAACGTGACCTTTCTGCCTGCATACTTGCATAAAATACAAAATACAATTGATGATGCATTTTCCTTCTTCAAAAGCACTCGCCACACTGTAATTTATTATGAAGAAATAAGCAAGCCAAAGGTAATGTGAAATTCTGTACTGTACTCAGATATTTTCTGAAGGCATCAACTTGTGCCATGAATTTTAACATTTAAATAATGCTGGAACAGTGCAAAATTTAGTCCAGTATGACAGTGATTTCAAGTGTACTGAATTTTGCTTCTGTTGCTACAGAAAATTATGGAGATCCTAAAATTTCTTGGTCTGAAGCCAAGGGAACTTACAAGCAGGCATGTGAAAATCCACACCAAACCTCTTTCTGAGCATGTCCATAACTGGCAAGAAGTTAATAATCGATTGAAAGGCACGGAATTTGAAGTGTTTTTGCATGATTCTTAGTTTGGAGGAAGAGTTGATGTGTGATAGAAATGCCTAGAATGGCAGATTTGACTGCTATACCACGCTGGTGTCTGGTATCCACGGAAACATGAATATTCAAGGTTCAATTATTACCTTTCCTCTGGGGGATTTTTATTGTACTCAGTGTTGATAGAAACAGAGAGTTTTGGTTGAGACTTGCATATCTCAACTATGGCGTGGGGATATGCCTGTTACATTGTCGTTCAACTCCAAATTGGTGACCGCTGAGTGGCAGATTCATGGCTTTGTAAAAGGTTAAAATTTCATAAGGGGCAAGTGGACAATGATATATGTTGAAAAAAAATATATCAACAACATATGCAGGTCTTTGATGCCAGTTTACATGGAAATAAAAATTAAAGTCGTTCAAATCTCCTTATAGAAAATTGACCACAATGAAAGACAATCACGGAAGGAAAATTCTGGTTGGTAATGGTTTTGAGTCTTGACCTTGGTCGAGTCTTCCATTTTTTTAACACAGAATTTACCTATTTAATAAATCAATTGTTTTTGGAAATATTGACTGCTTACCATAGTAGACATGGTTCGTAGAAATCTCCCCGATGCAAAAGAGTCGCAACTAGCAAGTATTTGGAAAAAGCCCAACAAATACGAAGATATAAAAAAATATACACAAATTTTGATCAAAAACTAAATTTTAATGACGATGAAATAAATCCGTATCCACCAGACAATGTGTTAGCGTCCGAAAATACAGCGTTATATGTCATGGATTGAGCTTCCATTAGATTTTCCCCTGAAAACAGAAGAAAAGCGGCTTCCTAGTGTTTATTTGAGTCATTTCAATAAGACTCGACGAAGCGTTTAATGCTCAACTAAAAAAAGAACCCTACCCTTTTCAGACAGGTAAACCAATTGCAAGTAACTTGGGTAGAACCCTACCCTTTTCAGACAGGTAAAACAATTGCAAGTAACTTGGGTAGATCTAGCCCATTTGCCCTTCTATTGCAGATTGTGGGAATATTTCAAAATATGTAGTCCATTTGCCCCTCTATTATAAATTTTGGAAACATTTCAAAATCTGACATACTGAGCAATGTTAGAAATATTTCAAAATCTGACATATTGAGTAATGTTAATTGTTTGAACTCTCTTATCCTTCAGATTTTAGAATATTTTCAAAATTGCAATCACATAAAAATGCCAATCTATTTGATGCCTACTGAGCCGAAGAGTATTATTATTAATCTTTGCAAATTGCGACCCTCCCTTGTATGATAAGCTGTGTGTTGATAAAACTTTTGGCACAGGTATTGTCATAGGTGCAAGCCTCCAACTAAAGCGTTTTCTAGATTCCAAACTTGAAACAAATCGAAGTATATAAGTCCATTGTGCTCGTTGGATGGTCACTGGGACTGAAAGACTTGTGTGAGACCCGAATGCCAATTACTTGCCATTGGATAATCATTTTAACTGTGCGAGTTCAAGGGATCCAATCCTTGATATTTTCAAAGCTTGCAATGATTGCACGGACCCAAGCACAGACTAGAGTGACGCTGCATGGGGATGCCATATTAGTAGTAGTCCTACCAATAAGGAGATGCTATATGTGCGGAACAATGGAGAAAGGATGCAATGAAATAGACACATCATGGACTATGCCAGTCTCCTAGATGTTGTTATTAAAGTTCAGTTATGCCATGTCGCCTAGACTTTGTTATCAAAGTTCACTCATTGAGTGACCTGTATATTGTTGTTGATAGAGAGGTTTTGCAAATTTTGGTTAGGTATTTTTTTTTTGAGATTAAGATTTAATATTACTAAAGTATAAAAAACATTGAAATTCATTGGGATTGAAATGAAAGAAGTTAAAGCAAATAATACACTACACACATTTGCATAAGATGTACTTAAAGGGAAATTTAAAATGGGAAAAACTTAATTAAAAGGTGAGAACTATATTTTGCTCTTTTATTTTTGGTAATGAAATGTAAATACAAAGTGAACTTACTATGAAGTTACTGTGAACATTGCGGCATACATGATCATTATAAGGTTTTTTTTATGAAGTTACCGTGAACATTGTGGCATACATGATCATTACAAGGTTTTTTTACTTTCTATACACTACTGTACTATCCCAGTCCCTTGCTTTGTTCCACTATGGAGCATGTGATTGTATATGGTGTTTATGATTGATGGGAAATTTCGACAATACAAATGAAATCGGTTGTACTATAAAAGTTCCTAAGTATTTATTGAAATTTTGTTATTTTTTTCCTTTTCATGCCTTGACAGTGATCAAATGTTCGACTATCGGTGATTGTTATCGACCTTGCAACACCCCTTTTACAATTTGCAATATACACATCTACCAAACCATTAGGGGCAAGTGGTGGTTGTTTTGAAACGTCAATAAAATTTTCATCTCATGGTTTGACCTCTAGCGTCTTACTTATGTACATTAAAGGGACCAAAAATGTACATTGAGGCTTATTATGCTCACTAAGTTGCCTAGTATGCGTGTTGGGGGCTTAGTGTGCCACATGAGGTACAATTGCCACTATGCAAGGGCATTGCAATGATGATGCGATGCAATTAGTGTTGCAAGTACGATGTGAAGGGTATTTATGTAGTTATGCTTGCATATTAGATTTAAAGATTGTGTGTGTGTGTTGCAATATCTAGAAGAGATGTGAATTTACTAGGCTTGTCGACTATTAGAAACCTATAGAAATTACCATATGTTGGATTATGAAAGATCATGGTATGATGTTCATAGTTGGTATACTTGGGAAACTTGGTTAATTGCATATACATTGCTTGCATGTACAAGCATGTAGAAAATTGAGATTAAATGTTTGGATTTAAGAGAATTTCTTTGTGAATCTACAACATTGATCAATATATCAATTTGTATATCTATAGGAAATATTGCAAGTTACAAGGTTGTAGAAAAGTTGTACATTTGTTTGTGTAATTGAAAAGTTAAAACTCTTAGTGTAAAAAGACCAAATATTGTTTTGTAGGATAAAAATGGAAAACCTTTTAAATTTGCTTTCTTAAAATGCACATTACCTTTAAGGGAAATGTACTCCCAATGGTGGATTTTGTATAATGAGGTAATGGCACAGTGACCTTATGGAAGGAATTTCATGAAAATAAAGCATCGATGGAAATGCACATCTTGTTAAGGTAAGATGCATTTGCTTAAGTCAAACTGCATGTTTAATGCATGGAATGGTTTGTGTACATGTCCACGAATAATATGTACACCTTTCCAAGGATAAATGTATGTTTGCACTATATAAATGCACACCCTTGATATAATGTGCAAACCTATAACGATCTAAACCCTAATTAATTCTTCCCTAGCCATATGAATGGACTTCATCAGAAGAATATTGAAAATGAATGATAATCCATTATGAAATGATGACGCTAGTATGTGATGGCTTATAACATATGAATCCAAGCACAACAAGTTGTTTGAAACATACTCAAGCATATGGCTTAGTTACATTGCTTGTAAGTTGTAATCTAGATTTAGGGTTGTACAACATCCTTCAATCATTTTAATTAAGTGTAAACAAATAATACAAAACAGGGTCAATACCTTGAATTCTATTTTTGGCAATGTCAATTCCAAATATTTCATGAACTCAATATACTAGGATAACTACGTAAACTTTCGTAGATAATTATATACACTACCAAATTGACAAATAGAATTGAATCATGAGAAGTATAATCATATGTGAGTGTGTATAATGTTCTAATTATTTCATTTCTTTCTTTTAGAAGAAACTTCTTTAAAAAAATTATTATCAAGTAAATAATAATGCACTATCCACATATTGAATATAAGATGTACCTTGGGGTAAATTAAATATGGGAAAAACTCAATTAGAAGGTGAGAACTACACATTGCCTCTTTTAATCTTAGTAATAAAATGTAAATACAAAGAAAGGTGAACTCACTATGGAATTATTGTGAACATTGTGGCTTGCATGGTCAATACAAGGTTTTCTACTTTCTTCACTGTAATATCCCACTCCCTTGCTTTGCTCCACTATGGAACACACTACTACATATGGTGTTTATGTGAATAAATTTCAATGATACAAATAAAATTGATTGCACTATGCTCAAACTTGTTTGCATGAACACTCCTATCATTGTTTTCTAGCAACTTAACAAATATTACAACACCCTTGAAAGAAATGGACTTTTGCCATTGGATCTATTCACAAAATTATTGTAAGAAAATTTAGTTTGAGTAATAGATAAAATCCATTGACTTAGTTTGTCTCCAATTAAACTTCTCAACAAGTTTCCCAGACTTTTGTGAAATTTTAACATTGTCGCAGTTAATAGTTATTATTCACCTATCTGAAATGGATTATGTCTTTTGCAAATTATATGTGGTAACTACTGAATAAAAGACCACTACAACTTCATGAAAACTAAATCATAGGAATTGAGAAAATATTGCACACACACAAATAATGGACACCAATATTTTTAGACAAATGTCCTTGGAAAAAACCTAGTATGGAGAAAACCAATTTTGCAGATGAGTATTTTATTATTCTTCAATAATTCTATAATTGAAAATTATTGCAACTGAGGGCATGTAGATTTCTACAGTTGTTCATATTGATATAATTTTCCGGATACCACTATGTGTAGGATTTTAGATTTTGTCCAATGTTTCAGGTGGACACTCCATCCATCATCAATGACCATAAAATTGAATAATTCCAAACAAGCACTTTGAAGCCTTAAATAGGGGGAATCTTATCAATTAGCCTTTAAATAAATAATATAGTTGTTAAAATAACAAGGTCAAAGAAAATGAATTAGATTAAATAACTTAGCTGTAAGGAGAATTGGTTAAATAACTTAATAAGAGTGATAAGAAAGAATTGAAATAATTAAATGTGACATTTTTTTGAATAAAAATAATTAAATGTAAAATATTAAAAATAAATAATCAAAGGAGAAAAGAATTAGGGATTTATTTTTTTGTAAATACCTATTAAAATAATAAGGTTAAAGGAATGAAATAAGAAAAATGGTTAAGGAAGAAATTAATAAAAAAGGTTAAAGTAACTAACCATGAAAATTTGAATTAAATTAATGAAAATTAAAAACATTGAAAACAAATTATATGATAAGAGAAAAATGGAAATTTAAAGGGATTAAGGAGGGGTTAGACTTTATTTAAATGGAAAGAGTAAACGAATAGGGACATGAATGTCTTTCGAGAAGAAAAAATAGGCAAAGGAATAAATATGAAAATAATAAAGTTAATTGAATTATGATTAATATGATTTAAATATTATCGATGAAATTTAATAATAATTTGATATAAATACTATAGATTTGACTTAAGAATTAAAAAATCAAAAGGTAGAAAAAAGGGAGGCGCAGAGGATAGGAGATCAAGCATAAGGGAGGAGAATAGAAAAGAGGGAAGGAGCAAGTATAGGGAAGAAAACAAGGTAAGGAGGCAACAGTGCTAGAGGAAGAAAGAAGTGTGGGGGGGGGGGGGGGGGGGAGGTTGGGTAAGCAATTATTGAGTAAGTGGTGGATAACAAGTTTCCATAACTAACTTATCTATAACCACCTCTCTATTTAAGTTGTTGAACTGTTTTTCATTTTCGAGAGCTTTTCTAATTATTTTAGAGGTGTAAAATGGGAAAGAGGTAAGAATTCTGGATTGATTAAAGCAAATTAGATGCTTAGAATTAAAAGAGTGCTCTGCAGTGACAATTTAAGAGGAGGAGGTGATCGGTATCCACAATATGATATTTAAGGCAAGTTGTGAAGGGACGCCCAGTTTGGCCAATGTATGACTTCCCACACAAAAAAGGAATCTAGAAATCCTACACATAGTGCTATATGGAAAATTATCTCAATTGTTACAATTGTTTGCCATAAATTAGAAAACCTTTGGAAAATTGTTTTCTTCACTTCTGCTAGATGATTAGACCTCCTTGAATCAATTCGTCCTCTCAAAACCAATTCAACCCTCCTCTAGAACCCTGAATTGATAAACATGTGGAACCTTGGAGGAATAATTCGTCCTCTCTAGCAACTTGCACTTCTTGGAAAAATATCACGACCTCCACTAGAAAATCAAACTCTACTGGAAAAAATTGAATTCCCTATACAAGTAAACCTTCTCTAGGAATTTCATTCTTCCTCTCGCAACTCAACCTCTTCAACCAATTCACATCATTGTTGGGAAACTTGACCTCTCCAAATAAAATAGATCTCCCTCTAATATTGAGAAACTAAAATGCTATGAAATTTTTTCTCTTCGAAAACTCAATCTTCAATCACTATTGGTGTATTGGTGTCCTCAAACTATCACTGCGCCCTTTCTCTCACTGCAAATATGCTTGTTCAAATGTGTTCTCCAAAGTCCCATCAATCTCCTCTTATAATCTATTATTGAGCAATCAACAACCATGATATAACTCCAATCGATAGCTAAGGTCATCTTGACTCCATGAAATGATTTTTCTAGAAGTCATTAGAGGAAAATTAATTTGTTTCAATTAATCCCTGATTAATGAACCACCTTTCCTAAGTTAGACTTAGGAAAATAATTAAACTAACTAATCAATTCTAATTAATATATTTTCATTTAGAAACTTTTTTTTTGGGTATTGGAGATAATCATTCCATCTGTATATCTAGCTTTATAGACACCACCTAAAACTAGAACACCTGTCTGAGCTACACAAACTAACACTCCCTCTTTGAGAGGAAGCCGTTCTGTATAACACCTAACTTTTCTCTGAAGAAGATGAATCTCACCTTCCCCAAGGCCTTCGTAAGAATTTTTGATACCTTCTCGTCCACAGGTGCGTACTGTAGTTGAGTTATCATGTGATGCACACAATACTTGATGAAGTCGTACCTAATGTCTATATGCTTGGACCTATCGTGAAACACCTGATTCTTAGATAGTCTGATGCAACTCTGATTGTTCCAGTGTATCATTGTTGTCTCTACCCTCTAACCAAACAAGGCTACTAACAGCATTTGAAGCCATATGGCTTCACACATCGCCATGCTAGATGTTATGTACACTACCTCTGTAAAACTCAGTGCCACAAATGCTTCCTATTGTACCAAGAGACAACTCCTAATCCCATGCTGAAGTAGTACCCTGAAGTGTTTTTCCTATCCATTGTATTACCTACCCAGTCCGTGTCAATATAGTCCACCAATTTGATACCATCACCTTTGTCATATCTGATCCCATACTTGATTGTATCATGAAAATACCAGAACACATGCTTTGCCACTATACAAATGCACTCTCTTCAGTTCAACTATGAACTAACTGAGAGATTTTATTGCATAAGATATATCTAGCTTGTTGTTGACCAAATATATGAGAGATCTAATCAACTACCTATATAAGGTGGGGTCCACATAATTATACTTGGATGCATCTACCTTCCTCCAATTCATGATCATGGGTGTAGACATGCCTTTGAAATCCTCCATCCTGAACCTCCTTATGATCTCAATGCAATATTCCCCTTTCTTAAGGAAAATATCTCCATCTGTCTACCACAACCCCATGCCTAGAAAGTAGTGCATGAACCAAATTTATCTCATCTCAAACTTTGCTATAAGGTCCCTCTTACACTTTGTGAATCCCAATAAACTTTTTAGAAACAAGTCATCCACATATAGAACAAGAATGAGAACCTCACGTCCAATCACTAATTTGTAGAAGTTTGCATCTACCCCACTCTTCACAAAGCCCATTCCATGCAAGTATCTATCAATGAGCTCATACCACACCTTGGAAGCTTGCTTGAGCTTGTACAAATCTCTTTTCAACCTGCACACACAGGTTGCTTTAGTTTTTCTATGTATACATTTTCTTCCAACTCACCATTCAGGAACACTGCGTTGACATCGATCTGCTGGATTTTCCATCCCATCTATGCTGCTAATGAGATTATGGCTTGTATAGAAGTATACTTTGCTACATGAGTGGATTATGGCTTGTATAGAAGTATAATTTGCTACATGAGTGAATGTATCCTCATAGTATATCCATTCTTTCTAAGAGAACCCCTTGGCCACAAACCTCACCTTGTATTTCTAGATGCGGCCATCTGCATTGTGCTAGATCTTAAAAATCCAACATGATACAACCACTTCCCTATCTTTTGGTCTAGGAAAAAACTCCCACACATTGTTTTGCATGATCGAGGTATACTCCTGAACCATAATATCTTTCCACAATTGTTGTTGTGTGGCCTCTTGATAGGTGTAAGGCTCGCTATCTACAAACTTACTAACTAACTCCATGTAGTCATTGTACCTATCTAGTGGTCTTCATTATCTAGTGCTCATCTTAAGGGCTCCCATAAAATCCTGAGCATCCATAAGTGTTTGCTAAACCTCACAATTTCTTCTGCCAACTATAGAGGATGGAATATCAACCTCTATGTCCTCTTGATGCATCTCCTTTATTTGTTGCATTTGTTGCTCCATACTTTGTGAACTCTCATGAACTCCTTCACTTGAGCTTGTGCTCATACTAGTAAATTTACTTATTCTTTTTTGTCCCTAATCCAACTACTCAACTCTAGGAGTTTATGCTAGTTTCTCACTTTGATCATTTACTAATGGAAAATATCTGGACCCCCTGTTCTCCTTTTCTTCCATGAACTTGACATCTCATTTGACAATAATCCTCCCGACCCTGGAATGAGTATCTAGTATGCCATTGAGGTTTGAATATGCCCCATAAATTACCCCCTCTCTACATTCTGGTCTAACTTGGAAAATGTATCTCCTTGAATGTGAAAATATGCTAAATTCCCAAATATTTTGAAGTGCCTGACATTTGGCTTCCTCCCTATGAATGCTTCTTGTGGTGTGATCTTACCTAATATTTGCAGTGACATCCTTGCTTCGAAATCTTTATTTTTATATGTTGTGAGTTGTTTTGGATTTTCCAGTACAAAAATCACGTTGGTCGCATACTCCTTGAGACCATTTTCTTCTAACAACAAGGAAATTTTGGCTTTTCAGGCACCAAAAATTAAGGCTCCATCCAATTTGTCCTGATCTCTTAATCCTATTGAGGGCATTTTTTCAAAACACTCAGAAATATAACGAAACCCAAATACATCTAAAGAATATTAATTGATTTTTGTAAACCCTTTCTTTCCTCTTCTTGTGCCTATGCAAAGCCTCTTTTGTCCTCACATTTTCTTTGATACCATGTCAAATTTTAATATTTTTGGAATTATTGGTTATTATTCACTTATTTGAAATAGATTATTTGTCTTATGCAAATTTTATGTGGCAAATACTAAATAAAACAAAACTGTAACTTCACACAAATTAAATCACAACAATTGAGAAAATATTGCATACACACAAATAATGAACAATGATATTTTTGGACAAATGTCCTTGGAAAAACCCTAGTGTGGTGAAAACTAGTTCTACAAATGAGTATCATTTCTTATTCTTCAACAATTTTGTAATTGAAAATTATTACAATTGTTTGTCGTAAATTAGCAAACCTCTGACAAATTATCTTCTTCACTTCTGGTAGATGATATGACCTATTGGAAGCAATTTGGCCTCTCAAAACCAATTCAAATATCCTCTGAAACCCTAAATTGATCCACACGTGTAGCCCTAACAGAATAATTCGACATCTCTTGCAACTCACACTTCTTAGAAAAATATCACAACCTCCATTGGAAAATCAAACTCTATTGGAGAAAACCAAATTCCCTCTAACAAGTTGACCTTCTCTAAGATTTTTTTTCTTCCTTCGGAAACTAGACATCTTCAGTCGATTCACACCACTGCTAAGAAACTCATCCTCTGCAGATAAAATCGGTCTCCCTATAACACTAAGAAACTGGAAATCACTATGAAGAATTTTCTCTTCGGAAACTCGATATTCAATCACTATTGATCCCAACTATTGGTGTTGTCACGCTATCACTGTGCCCTTTCTCTCACTACAAACATTCTTGATTGAATGTTGTAATGCCTTCTCACACATTCACCCAATTTCACAATCTTGCCAGGGTAAACATGAGGCAAGTGTCACTATGACCTGAACCGACCACCTAGTTCTAGTTAAGGAACTGGGGCCTACAAACTGACCAAAAAATGACATCCTACCCTGAGATAAAACATTTTTTCTTTGCCTTGGACCCACAACCACACCCACAACAAGGCATGCATGCAGTTATGAGGTTCCAACTGCACTCATTAGCCTAGCTATAAATAGTTATGACCAAAAAGCTTCATTTCTGAACATGCGGTCCCGAGATCTATGCCACCTTTTCAGGAAAACCTCTAGAACACTACCAAGAATTACCTGAGATTTTCCAAAATCATAATTAACATGAAAATAAAGCTAAACATTCAATCTCAAATTAGAAACTTGGCCTAGACTTCCTAGAACACACTAGAATTTTCGTCCAACACATAACAAACATGTAAGCTACAGGTCATGAATGCATATATGATCATATTAGTCAGTGATTCATCTTAGAATCACTAAGAAGGATCTATTCCCTCTCCACATAGCTGCAACAACACTTATTTGTCCATACATACATTAATGAGTCAATAACTAAACAATTCATCACAAGAGCCGTAGATGGTACACATCATATAACCAACATATAACTAGAAAATAACCAACATATTAACCATGGAAACTCAACCATAACATAACCATCATAATTAACACATATGCTTATAGATCACAACAGGAAAATATCTCATATTAACATATGGAAATACGAACAAAGTTGGGACTTCCACGTACCACCCAACCATATATTGGGCTGAACTAAACATATCTTTCAGGAAATTACCCACGCACCATATTTCAAGTGTGAATATGGGATCTCATGGAATAAACCAAGACAAAACCAAAACAGGGTTTCCAGAGGCCAAACCACCTCAACCTCAACCACATTGATTCCGTCTCTATGGCCAGACATCACTAACACCAACCAGATCGGTCTCTACCCAATCTATCCAGGGCTCGAGGAACTAGTAACTCAAACCAAATATTTTCAAGTTTCCAGAGCATTTTTCTAACATTGCTTCAGGGACTAGTAACTCAACCCACCAAGGGCTCCAGAGCATTTGTCCCAACCTAGGCTCTAGGGCTAGTAATGCAACCCAAGCTATTCCAAGGCTTCTAGAGCATTTGTTCCAACCCCAAGACATAAGGAACATGAGCACCAATAAGAAAAATAACAAGTAGAAAAACCCACAACACCATGGCTATCCAGGAAATGACAAGGCAAGGCCAAAACCACTATAAATCCATACAAATCTACATGCTAATGGCAAAAAATAACTATAAAATCATGTGCATACATGATGAGCCTCATAAATGGGTAATTATATGGGCTCATTTTACCTCCTAACCTAGTCAAATCAACCATTCTCTTAGTTTATTGTATGATTTTCTGATTATATTTATGCTTATAGGGTGAGTTGAGTTAGCAATTATGCCATGTGGTCTAACATGTATTTAATGCAGATTATTGATGGATCTCGAGGTCAATGTCAAGAATCTGGTGGTCAAACTGGAACAATAACTCGAAGTAGATAGAGGAGAGGACCTATAGGAGGGAATCCACCTCATTTATTGCTCCTCACTTCGAATTCCCCTTCATTCAACTCAGAGTACAAGCAACCGAATCATGCACTAGAAGGCAGCCGAGCAAGTGGAAGATGATTGATAGTTATCTCGAGTTTTGGGAGCCAAGCCTCCCTGATTTTAAGGAAGTTGTTGGTATCTTCAGATGTATAAGTAGAGAGGCCTAGGGTCTCACTAGGGTCGAATTTTTTCTTGTGTAAACTCTGCTCAAATTTCGAGCTTACTATTATATGACAATTTTATGTAATCTTGCTATTTCTTGATAATGAAGATTGAATCCTTTTTGAGCTAGCAATGAGTTACCTTATAGGGTTGAAGCTCTTGGGTTAGGGCCCAATCCAAGCAGCCAGGCTTCTCTTTACTTGTATTTGTATGCTTTACTTCAGTTTGTAGATTAGTTTGTTGTTAGATGTATTTCTCTTATGGTTAAGAATAGGTTGCTTTTGATGATTTAGTAGTTTGCTTTCATTTGTGCTTTATATATCAGGTTAAGCAGTGATCAGAGAAGATTCAAAAGGCTAGAAACAATGCCTTGATCTCTCTTCCTCCCTCTGGGACCATGATTTGAGGCAAAGACTCTCTTGCTGCCCCAAAAACACAAATTTTCCTCATTCCTAGGACTTCGAGTGTTTGCAGCTCTCTAGTAGGTTGATAGTCCAGTTTTGATTTGCTTTAGATCTTCTTTATCATGTTCACTTCCTGATTTGCAATAGTCCTTTTTCATGCTTTCCTTTCTTACAACATTTCCTAGCATTTCCTTCTATACATCATAGTTTAGGCCATTTTAATGCAAAACTCTGTTTTTCCTAAGATGCACTCATTTTATTGGTTGCTTGATTTTCTTGGTTGACTGGAAGTTTCTATGTAGCAGATCTCTTCCAGTAGTAGGCCAACTTACTAGCGATCAATTCCTCCATTTGATCCATGCCCTATAGGTCTCCCAAACCTCACCTTAATTCTGCCCTAGTTTCCTTCATTTTTCATAGAACTTCTTCTTCTCTCCTTGAGCAAACCCAATCATCTTTCTCTCTCCTAGTGATTCATGGTAGACCTTAGGTGCCCTAACACCTCATTCCAACCTTCATCCATCTTTTCCACCCACTCTCACACCCTCAAAACAACGAAAATTGCTCTCGGCCTCCTCTTGTAGGCCTCCTGTAGTTTTCTTGCGTCCTCCTGTAGTTTTTCCTGTAGGCTTTCTTTTGAAGGCTGAATGTGGGAAAAGCCTCCAAAAGGCCACCTAAGACCTCCCAGGACCCATCCACACCATCTTACATCCTCCCAAGCTCCAAAACCGCCCTCCAACGCTACCTATTCACTGTCACACTCACACACAATAAATTAGATGCATGTTAAATTCACATGAAAACACATAAAAATCCAAAAATATGTTTTTTGCTTATTTACTTCCAGAAATAGCATGGTTATATGTTGTTTACTTCCTTGAGTAGGTAATGGCATTTCTTTCATGGTTTCCATAGTGTTTTTGGCAAAAGTAGTATTGGCTTGTTAATCAGGGTTTACTAGGTTTTGCTTTACATTCCAGTCTTTCTCCTTTCTGCAGTTAGAATAGCATCTGTAGAGTAATCTTTCTTTCCTTTCATCACACATAGAGTTTCTTCTGAAATCTATAGAAGTTGGCTTGAGCTCCTAGTGATCTTGCGTCGGCTGACCAAGTGACAACCTGCAGTGAGAACTAGTACTTGTGCATATAGCACCGACGCTTCCAAGTTTGTTACGAACTACCGGGTTGATAAAAGTAAAGTTGGTAGCCTAGGAGTTGAAACATTCTTGCTGCAATACTGGCACTCACCAATACACCATCCATCCGAAAATTAACAAGGAAACCACACATGAAACCTATTACCTGTCAAGAAATATAGCTGTAGTTGCTGATCCAACTGTTTCCTTGCGCTCCCTGCTTTCCTTTTGCCTTCTTTCTCTAAATCCAAGTGAATACTAGAGTACTTCAAGCATGCTCCAAGAATTCTCTAAGTGTGCAAGAGTGTGAGAGAATGATAAAACAAAACGACAGAGCCAAAAATGAGCTGACAAAAGGTTGTGAAGTGATCCTCAGAAGCCTTTTTATCACTGAAGCCTCTATTTTCTTCATTTTCCTTCATTTTTACTTCAATTTCCCTCTCATGAAAAACTGTCTCTTCACCTTCATTTTCTCCTATTTTCCTTTATTTTCATAATTAAATGCCAATTATTGCCTCTTTTCCTTTACCAATTCCTTTTCTAATTTACTTATCCATAAATAAACTGAAAGTGATCCCCACTATAATGTTTTCCGACCATTAAGCTTGGAATAGGTGTCCCATGACCTTGGTCTTATATTTTTTACATGGAAAATCAACTATGTGTTCTCAAAATGCCCATCGATACCCTCTTATAATATCTCATTGAGAAATCAATGACCATGATCTAACTCCAATCGATGGATAAATATCATCTTGAATCCATGAAATGAATTTTCTAGAAGTCACTAGAGGAAAATCAATTTTTCTTAATTAATCCTTGATTAATTAACCACTTTTCCTAAGTTAGACATAGGAAAATAATTAAATTATATAATTAATTCTAATTAAACTACTATTGTATCTCTTTCCTTAAATAGTCAAAACATGTCATTAAGCGGCCCACCATCTTGCAGCTCAACGACCATGACCTCTTTCTTTTGTCACCACCTTTCATTAGGGAATTTTCCACTCATTTGTTGCTAAGTTAAACGATTTAGTAGAAGTCCATGGGAATTTGTGTGGCTTAACTGCATTATATGCTTACTCGATTCGGAAAGTCTACATCCTAGGGAAAGTGAAGACATTTTCGCTTAGAATATTTTTTGGGTATTGGAGATAGTTATTCCTTATGTGTATCTAGCCTCATAGACACCACTTGAGACTAGAACACATGTTAGATCTACACAATATAATAATCCCTCTTAGTAAGGAAGGTGTTTTGTATAACATCCATCTTGCTTGTAAAGAAGATGAATCTTTCCTTCCCTAAGGCCTTTGTCAAAATGTCCGCTACTTGCTCATATGTAGGTACGTACTATAGTTGAACTATCCTACATTATTGTAATACCCCTCCTCCCACATCTACCTAAGAAACTGACCAACTAAGGTAAACATGTGATGAGAGGCTACTATGATTTGATTCAACCTCTTATGTGGCCTTAAGGAAGTGGAATCGATGGAAACACAACATACATACCTTCCACATCAGCTACAAGACTCCCAAGAACCATCCCAATGACTCAGGTAGCAAGCCCCTTGGTCCCACTGAGGTTTTTGACCACTTGACCCCGAGATTCTCCCATGATATGGACCTGACAACGTCCGGGAGGCTCTGGATGCTCTCATTCCAAGGCATGCCAGCATATAGGGACTATTTTTCCCAGTGCTATGCCAACATCCCTGGGATTTGAGCCACTCTTTCAGGCCCAGATCCCAGGTTACTACCCATAATTGAATGACACCTTCATAACAAAAAGATATCGGGGAAACAATGATGTAAATGTAAATACTTGAACAAGCCCTTAACCAGACCCCTACTAGTCATGATAGGAATTTCATCAAACATATCACAAATATGTAATCTACGGGTGTAAACAACAAATTTAAGCAAAGGGGTCTCATACTTATCTGAGAATTTCTATGAAGTATTGTTCTGTTATATCATTTGCTGCATTATCATCTATTAGGCATAGATACATTTTGCATTCATTTAGAAGTAAAAACATGATGAGAGCCATATATAGCCATTCTCATAAAAAATATACATAACCAACATAATAGCAACATAAATACCGAGGAAATTATAACCATATGATCCTAATATAAACTAGTATAATACTCATAGAAATACAAGGAGAAATAACCTCATATTGATGATGCAAAATCTGAACCCGGGATGAGAATACCACGTTCCACCCAACCATAGAATGGTTGAGCCAAATATCTCTTCAACCATTCACCCCCATGCCATATTCCAAGCATCAATGTGGGACTCAAACCAAAAGAACCAACTAGGGAATCCCGAGGCTAAACCACCTCACCCTCATTAATAGAAGCTAGGCTTTACCAAAGTCCATCTCGGATCACTAGGCCAATGCAATAAACATGTAATAACACGCTTTATTATGATCTCCACCTGATCATTAGGCCAAACAAGCATGAACTCCACTAGATTTCTCCACATACACCGAGAGGAATTTTCCTGTCTCCTAGTCTCTTAGGCTTTACCGCATATCCTACAATGGATAGAAATACACCTTTTGGCTTTACCGTATATCCTACAATTCACTAACAAGGATTCCTAGGCCCACCGAGGCAACACAATCCTGGATTTACTGCAACCCACAGTCTGGCCCAAGGGTTAATAGGCCAGTGGCTTTATCGTGATCCACAGTCTGGTTCAGGGACCACTAGGTCATGTGCTCTATCATTTGGAGATCCACCTCACTTAGCTTCGAATCCATCCGACAATCCAACTCAACCAAAGCATGAGAACCCAATCACACCATGTTATCGGAAATGGCAAGGCTAGGCTGAAAACACTGTCACACCTAGAAAAACCCATGCCATAACAACAAAATAACCACATGAAATACCATGCATGCCAAATATAGCAAGGAAAATACACATGCAAATCAATACCTGCAAATAAAACTGTTGTAGCTACTTGATCTTGCTCTTCCTTTCTCTTGCCTTCTTTTCCTTTCTTGATCCAATGCCAAAATGCTCCAAGAAAACTCTAAGTGTCCAAGAGTGAGAGAGAGAGAAAGAGAGAGAATAATGAGAGAGCTCTAAACGTGAACTGGCAAAGGTTACAAACTGATCCCTTAAAGCCTTTTTATCATTTTGGCCTTTATTTTCTTCACTTTCCATTATTTTCCTCCTCACATGCAACCTGTCACCTTTCGCCTTTCTTTTCTCCCAATTTCCATTATTTACATAAATAAATGTGCCAAAATACCATTTTGCCTTTCCAAATCCTTAGCCATTGCCTTTGCCAATTTCCTTAGCCATAATAAACCAAATGAACACCAAGACTAGGATGTTTTGCCAAAAATTTAGCTTGGAATAAGTGTCCCATCAACTGTGGTTATTATTTTTCCTTTATTAACTTTTATTACATGGAATTTTCACTAGGGCTATTACAGAATGCTCCCCCTTAGGGGACACCACCCTCGGTGCTCAACCACACCTATACCTCAACAAAACCATTGAAAACAAAACATACTGCCAATGGAGCTATAAAACATAGCTCGATGCATTATTTATAATGATCACCCTACCACTTATTGGGCATTTATAACACAACTCATGGTGGTATTTACATCCATATACATATGTACATATACCAAAGCATCATCAAACATGTACCAAAACATATACCAAAGACATATACCAAAATGGCTTTGCCTCAACCAGTAAACAATGAAGGATACATAGCCCACATCTGATCCGACTTTTCCATGTAGCTTCATTGGGACCAAATTGCTTCCACCGCACTTTAACCTGCTCGATTTCTTGGTTCCAGAGCATGAACACATTTTTCTGCAATATACACTGAGGCTCCGGCTAGAATTCTCCATCTAGTTCCACCTGTAATACAAACTAGTCAATCACATGATCAACATCTTTAACATACTTACTGAGCAATGAAAAATGGAAAACATCATGGACTTTCACTGTCGGAGGCAGTGCAAGTCGATAGGCTACTGGCCCAATCGTCTCAATAATACTGAAGGGTCAAAAAAATTGTGACACCAACTTGGAACATGATCCAATCTATAAGGAGATTATCATTGGTTTGATGCGCAAGTACACCTATTCCCCAACCTAGAATTCCTTGAACAATTTGTTCCGATCTACATAGATTTTCTGCCTATCCTGTGCTTCCTTTAGATTCTTCTTTATAACATGTATTTCCTATTCCATGTCCACCAACATGTCCAATCCAATCAACAAGTTGTTAAATGGATCACTCCAACTGATGGGAGTATTGCAAACTCTGTCCATACAATGCCGCAAACAAACACATCTTCAAAGATTCCTGATACCCATTGTTGTAAGCTAACTCTACTAGTGGAATATACTATTCCCACTTTCATTATGATGCATCACATACATCCTCAACATGTCCTCTAATATCCCGTTGACCCTATTAGTCTGTCCATTTGTTTGTGGATGATAAACACTACTGAAGGCCAAATTTTAGCCCAAACCTGCAAACAACTCCTTCCAAAACTTGGAAGTGAACTTTGCATCCTTGTTTGACATAATCTTCTTTGGAACTCCATGTAATATGACCACATCTATAATGAATACCTATGCTACATTGCTAGCTGAGAATGTAGAATTCACTGGAATGAAGTGCACTACCTTTGCCAATCTGTCCACCACTACCATGATGGAATCATGCTGTCTCACTATCCTTAGAAAAATGGTGATAAGTCCATGGAAATGACCTCCATTTCCATTATGGAATCATAATCAGTTGTAGCAGTCCACCTGAATGCTTACACTCTAACTTCACCCACTGACAATTTAAACACCTAGCCACAAACTCTGCTACTTCCTTCTTCCGATTTAGCCAATAATACAATTTCTTCACTACAGTCAATGTATTCTAGTAGCTTGGTGACCTGAATATGGTTTCACATGAAGCTCCCTCAAGATCACCTTCTTGAGCTCACTACTTTCTGGCATATATATCTTGTACCTAAATCTAACCAATCCATCTATTGTAAGATAATAGTCCACATCCTGTGCACCTGCACTTGTACCTATATTTGTACTACTACCTGTACCTATACCTGTACTACTACCTATACATGTACCTGCACCTGTACTCTGCTACAACCTATGCACAATATCCATATACCTGATATCGTGCTGACATGCTTGCAAGATCCTATCCTATAAGTCTATCCCATAGGAGCTCCTTGCTGCTAAGTGATTTACCTATACATGCCTGCTAAGAGCATCTCCCATCCTGTTCTCATTTCCTTTGATGTACCTGATGTGCAAGTCAAACTCATTGATCATAGCCAACCATCTAGCTTGATGGGTATTCAGATTCAGTTGGTCAAACAAATACCTCAACCCAATGTGATCACTCATCAACAAAAACTTCCTGCCAAGAAGATAGTGCCCCCACATCTTCAATGCATGTATGGTTGCTTCTAACTCAATATCATGCATTGGGTAGTTCTTTTCGTGCTCGTTTAGTTTTCGTGACTCATAGAATACCATTTGTCCTTCCTACATATGGACTCCACCAAGTCCTCTCTTGCAAGCATCTGTACATACTACAAACTCTTTGTCTGGATTTGCAATCTTTAACACTGGAGCATGTGTCAACAACTGCTTGAGCTGCTCAAAACTAACCTTACACTCCTCTTTCCATTCAAACTTCTTACGTTTCCTCTGCAATGATGTAATAGGATAAGAAATATGCGAGAAGTTCCTGATGAACCTCCAGTAATAGCTTGCTAATCCCATGAAATATCTCACCTCATCCACATTCCTGGGAGCTATCCACTCCATGATGGCTCTTATCTTTTCTAGATCTACTACAATGCCCTCCTTGGAGACAACATGTCCCAAGTAAAGTACCTCAGTCTGAAAGAAACTACACCTGCTGAGCTTAGCATACAACTGATGCTCTCTCAACAACCTCAACATTGCTGCTAAATGATTAGCATGCTCTTCGTCATTTTTAGAATATACCAATATGTCATCAATGAACACAATAACAAACTTATCCAAATATGGATGCAACACACTATTCATTAAGCACATAAATGTAGCTGGAGCATTAGTCAAACTGAATGAAACTACAACAAACTCATAATGTCCATACCTAGTCCAGAAAGTTGTCTTGTAAATGTCATCCTCTTTGATGTGTACCTCATGGTATCCTGATCTCAAATCAATATTCGAGAACACTATTGCTCCCTTCAACTGATCGAACAAGTCATCAATCCTCGACAACAGATACCTATTCTTGATAGTCACTTTGTTCAACTACCTGTAGTCAATGCATAATCTGAGAGTACCATCTTTCTTCTTTATAAACAATACAAGTGAACCCTAAGGTGATACACTTGGTCTAATGTATACCTTGTCCAACATTTCAGAAAACTGCAACTTCGACTCTACCAACTCAGGTGTTCTCATCTTGTAAGGTGCTTTTGATGTTGGGGCTACCGTTGGCACTAACTCAATAGAAAAGTCTATTTCCTTGTGAGGTGTCAACTTTGAAATCTCCTCAAGAAATACATCCTGAAAATGTTGTAGAACTGTGTACCTACTCAAAAAATATGCATCCTCAACTTCCTTACCTTTGTCACTAGAAATGTGCACTATGAATAACACACACCCTTTCCTCAAACTATGCTTTTCCTACATAGCAGTCACCATTCTAATTGATGTGGATTTCTTCTTTCCCTGTAAGACTCTTGGTTCCCCATTGTCATCCACACACTCAATGAATTTGTCATAACAATCCACCTTGGTCCTATGAAGATACAACCAATCCATGCCCAACAACATACTAGATGATCCCAACGGTAATACATTCAAATGTGTTATGGTAGGCCTAACATTCAAATAAAATTCACAAGCTCTTACCCAATGATGAACTCGCTTCTTTGTACTTGTAGCCAACTGCACTAACCAAGATTATGAATGCAATTCCTTACTCAAACCACACTTATCCACCAAGTCAAGACTAACATAGCTATAATTAGATCTAGGGTCCATCAAAATATAAATAAATTGATCACAAAGTTTACCATCCATCTCAATGATAGATGCCTGATGGTACTCTTGTTTGTTATCCAACGCTGCATAAATATGAGGAACACTCTGACCAACGTCCCCAACAGTCTGTGCCTCCTATGCACTATATATATGAGGCCTAACACCTTGATTCTGTGGAAAATATCTCTTTAGGCACTCCTTACCACATGTTCAACACTCCAACAGACTAGTACTCTCACCTCTATGCTGCTGTTGTGTCCCATGTCCCTGTCTAGCTATATTGAACCTCTTTTGTAGTGCCACATTTTCTTTCTCATATGCATTCTGAGGCCTTGTTCTTTTCATCATCCATTTACATTTACATTTGTCTTTTCCTTTCCATCCTTGTTGAGATTCATTCTTATGATTTGAATGCTCATAGAAATGTTTAAATTTACCAATAACTTCCTCAAGTGACCAAGGTTCATCATACTCAATCCGATCTCTAAACACTAATGGAAATCCACTAACCAATTGTTGAACTTTAGCCTTCTCATATTTAAGATACATTACATTCCTCAATACCTCTAGCAACTTAGTCATTTACTCTTCATTTGTCATTGATCCCATTTTTAGCTCATAAAATTCTTTGGCCTTACTATCATATTACCTTTCTGACAAGTATTTCTTCTTGAAAATCCTCTAGAACTCATGCCAAGTCAAGTCATCTGTCCTGATGTCTCTAACCCACTTCACATCTTCCCACCAAATTTCTACTTTACCTCTCAGGCTGAAGATAACTATTATGGCCTTCATATTATCTGTGTAATCATGCAACTCAAAGAACTTCTTCAACCCAAGTATCGAAGCCTTTGTATCTTCCAATTTCTTCACATATCTATCAAAATTAGGTGGCTTTTCTTTCTTAAACTCATCTAGAAAGTATCCATTGTCACTCTTCTTGTAAGGATGATAACGATGATGATCATGATGCCTGTAAGAACCAAAACTAGAATAGTACCTATACCCATCACCTCTCCTATCCAAAGTATCCAACAATCTACCATCTCTAACCATGTCATCTTTATCTTACCTGTAACCACCATGAGACCTAATTCCATATGCTCCATTAGTTCATTCCTCCTGTCCATGGCTGATCCGAAGTGGCCCTAGTCGTTGCAATTCTGAAAAACTTTGAAGAAGTATTGCATTAACTTCTGCTTATTTCTCTTGTGCCTGTATGATTTTGTCATTGTCTGCCTTACAACTCCTTATTTCTTCCTTGAACCTTCTATACGTGTCTGCCAAATTAGAAGAGTTCCCAACACCACACTGCTAATCTGATTCATAGGGAGAGTCTTTGTAGTCTACCGTCTTTCTAGTCATTTTGATCTCTTTTCTACAAGGCATATTATGTCAGCTAAACCAAATCACAATAAACCAATGTATCTTAGCATAATTTAGGGAGGATATCTCATCTGCAAGATCATCAAATCAGTGTGATACATGTATAACGTAATCGTAACAACATATATACTTATAATACATGAGCACATAACCATGTAATCATCAATCTAACCAGAGTCTAGTCATCAATGCATGACCATATCAACTACACATACCATGATCTCATGCATGAAAACAAAACCATACCAATGTACACTGACAATAGCCAAGCATAAACAACATGTAACAATCATACACTCATGATAGCATACTTCATAGAAACAACATCCTCTTTCACATGGCGACATCACTACAACCATGACTGACACCATACATACGCAACAAGAACAAAGACCACAATAATGATTAACACATGTGAAAATGACATGAATGCATGACCAACACACCGCCCATCTATTCTGAGGGGTGAAACATACCCTGATACCACTCTGTGACACCCTCCTCCCACATCTACCCAAGTAATTAGCCAACCGGGGTAAACATGTGATAAGAGGCTACTATAACTTGATTCAACCCTATGTGACCTTAGGGAAGTGGAACCAAAGAAACATAACATACAAATGTTCCACATCAGCTACAAGACTCCCAAGAACCATCCCAAACACTAAGGTAGCTAGCCCCTGGGTCCCACTACGTTTTTTGACCACTTGACCCCAGACGCTTGCATGATATGGACCTGATAGTGTCCAAGAGGCTTTGGACGATCTCATGTGAAGGCATACCAGTGCCTAGGGTCTATTTTTCCTAGTGCTCTCTCAGCGTCCCCGGGATTTGAGGCACTTTTTTAGGTCCAAATCTCAGGTCACTGCCCAGAAATGAATGACACCTTCAAAATAGAAAGATAATAGGGAAACAATGATGCAAATGTAAATACTTGAACAAGCCCTTAACTAGACCGCTACTATCCATGATACGCATTTCTTCAAACATATCACAAATATGTAATCTACAGGTGTAAACAACATATTTAAGCATAAGGGTACCATACCTATATGAGAATTTCTATGAAGCATTTTTCCCTTATATCATTTACTGCATTATCATGTTTTAGGTCATAGATACATTGTTCATTCATTTACAACTAAAAACATGATGGGAGGCATACATAGCCACTATCATAAAAAATATATATAACCATCATAATAACAACATAAATACCAAGGAAATTAGAGCCATATGATCCACATATAAACCAATATAATAATCATAGAAATAAAAGGAGAAATAACCTCATATTGATGATGCAAAATCCAAACCCAAGATGGGATTACCATGTTCCACTGGACCATAGAATGGATGAGAAAAATATCTCTTTAGCCATTCACCCCTGTGCCATATTCCAAGCATGAATGTGGGACTCAAACCAAAAGAACCAACCAGGGCATCCGAGGCTAAACCACTTCACCCTCATCAATAGAAACCGGGCTTTACCAAAATCCATCCTGGATCACTAGGCCAGCACAATAAACAGGTAATAATAGGCTTTACCATGATCTCCACCTAATCTCTAGGCCAAAAAAACATGGATTCCACCAAATATCTCCACCTACACCATGAGGAATTTTCCTGTCTCCTAGTCTCTCAGTCTTACCGCAATCCATGCCGGATCATTAGGTCCTAAACTGAGACATACTCTCCAAGCTTTACCGCATATCCCAACCTGGGATTATTAGGTCCAATGGTGAGAAATCCACCTCTTGGCTTTACTGTATATCCTGCCATTCATCGGAAAGGAATCCTAGGCCCACAGAGGCAACACAATCCTAGATTTACCGCAACCCACAGTCTCGCTCTAGGGTGACTAGTCTAGTGGCTTTACTGTGATCCATAGTCTGGTTTAGGGACCACTAGATCATGTTCTCTACCATTTAGAGATCCACCTCACTCAACTTCGAATCCATCTTGCAATCCATCTCAACCAAAATATGAGAACCCCATCACACCATGGCTATCTGGAAATGGAAAGGCTAGGCTAGAACCGCTGTCACACCTGGAAAAACCCATGCCATAACAACAAAAGAACCACGTGCAATAGCATGCATGCCAAATCTAGGAAGGAAAATACACATGCAAATTGATACTTGCAAAGAATACTGTTGTGGCTGCTTGATCCCGCTCTTTCTTGCTTTCTCCTTCCTTCCTCTTGCCTTCTTTCCCTTTCTTGATCCAATGCCAAAATTCTCCAAGAAAACTCTAAGTGTCCAAGAGAGAGAGAGAGAATAACGGGAGAGCTCCAAAATTGAACTGACAAAAGGTTACAAACGGATCCTCAAAAGCCTTTTTATCAATTAGAACTCTATTTTCTTCATTTTCCATTATTGTCCTTCATTTTCCTCCTCACATGCAACCTGTGACCTTTTACCTTCATTTTCTCCAAATTTCCATTATTTTCATAAATAAATGTGCCAAAATTCCATTTTACCTTTCCAAAGCCTTAGCCATTTCCTTTTCCAATTTCCTTAGCCATAATAAACCAAATGAACACCCACACTAGGATGTTTTTCCCAAGATTCAGCTTGGAATAAGTGCCCCATCAATCACAGTTATTATTTTGCGTTTATTAAATTTTATTACATGTTATTTTCATTAGGGATGTTACAACTATACATTATCCCTGATGTAGTGGTACTTGGTGTTTATATGCTTGGACTTGTCATGAAAAGCTAGATTCTTAGATAACCTATTGCAACTTGATTGTCACAGTGTATCATTGTCATCCCTACCCTTTGACCAAAAGATGCTACTAGCAACTTTTGAAGCCATATGGCCTCACACGTTTCCATGCTAGCTTCTATGCACTTTGCCTCTACAAAACGCAGTGCCATATAATTTTGCTTCTTGTTGTACCATGAGACAACTCCTGATCCTATACTGAAGCAACACCCTAAAGCGATTTTCCTGTTGACTGTATTACCTTCCCATTTTGTGCTCATATAGACCACCAACCTGATATAATCACCTCGAGCATATTTGATCCCATACTCTATTGTACCACAAAAATACTGCAAACATGCTTTTCCACTGTCTAATGCACCCTCTTTGTTTCCACCATGAACAAATTGAGATAGTTTACTACACAAGATATATTTGGCGTGATGTTGACCAAATACATGAGAAAGCCAATCAAATTCCTGTATAACAATTTTCTAGTCAACAATGGTTTTTCCATTTTCAAAATTCATCTTTAAACCCTCCCTAGAAACTACAAAATATAAGTGAACAAAATATTTTTAGAAGAAAGTACAAGTTAATTTACAACTTCTCCACTTTGAAACCTTTCCAACACTTTCTCTGCATTCCCCAAGTGCTCTTCATTTTATTCTATAAAAGTGAAAAATTCATTAAGGTGCATGATGACAACCTTTCTTACAAATGGATTCATGACCTCACTCATCAATTTCTTAAATTCACTAGGTGCATTGATTAATACAAATGGCACAAGAAACCATTTAAACAATCCATCCTTTATCTTGTTAATATCCTATGAATTTGTGCTAATTTTCCATTCACCACCCTTCTTTGGTGTCCAAGCTATTAGGACAACACAAGGATTTAATATTTTTTGGATCAACTCCCTATCAAGTGATGCCTACACTTGCATATTTACTTCTTTTTCTATAGAACTCATTCAGTGAGAATATTTATTAGGTAGAATTGATCCTAGAATCAAATGAATCTGATGTGGAATATTTCTCATGGAAGACATTTCCCTTGGCATATCATAAAAAATAACCCTTACAAAATCATCCAACAATTGTTGAACACTGATCAACATGTGACTCTTTTCTCATCCATACCTTTATCATTATGCCCAAACATACATTTTCGTTCCTTTTTCTTTAAAGAAACCTTTGGCCACATACAACATTACATGGTCACTTCTATTGCCATTTATTCTAGAATTACACTTTTCCATTGTTGGTGTCTCCTCTTCCACCATTAGCTCTAGCCTATAATGTTGTCCATCCTTATTGAATCAATATATAATTTCCATACCATCATGGAGAACCTTCGTATCAAACAACCATAATCTTCCTAGTAATAAATGCCATACATCCATCTCCACCACATCACAAAATACATGGTCATTGAAGTTGATGGCTTGAAAACATAGCAAGCATTAGATTGTCACAATGAGTTTGTGGTCCTTTTGTAGCTATGCAACCGAATATGGTATGGGACGAGGGATGCTCTTGAATGTTAGCTTATTGATCACCTCCATGGAAAATAAATTTTTACACTCCCTCCAACTTCATTTGTTTAGGTTTCTTTGTAGTCTTCTTCTTAAGTTTCAGCGACACCATGTTGAACATAATGTTTTCACTTTGTTTATGTTAAATTAATACACGGTTTTCTGTAATATATGATTCCTCATTTGCTACATTACATGATTCCTTGTCTCATTCCTTCTTCTTGTGTTGTGCTTCTCTAGCCATTCAAATATTTTGTGCCCCTCCACCCCACTTCTATAACAAGTAATGACATACATTTTCCTTTTCCAAATGCTACACCTCTTCCAACATGATTATTTCCTTTGGAAATTTGACTACTAGACACTTCAAATTCCCTCTTTTCAATAGAAAATTCTCTTTTGACCTTTTCTCTTCCTTTTCCTCTAATCTTATTTCCAATAAAATATACTATCACTTCCTTTTCAAAATTTCCTCTACATTTAAATAAATTTGATATGTTGCATATATGATTATTAAATAATGGGAACTCATCTCATCATGAAACTATAACTTCAATCCATTCACATATTTTGTCATTGGCCTTTGATGCTTCGACTATTAAGTCCTGATTTAAGTCATAGTTTGAAACTTTTTTCTATGTACTCTTGGAAAAATGCTTCTTTTTGTTTCAAACTTGTCTAATCAAAGTTTTCTAGTAATAAATAAGAAATAACTTTCCTTGATCTTACTTTCTATTTTCTTCCATGTTTTTATCTTCCCTTGTTTGTTTTCTACATCTTTCTACACAACAACCCACTTGAGTGAAACATTCCTTTTGAAATTTATTATTTCAAAATGAACTCCATTAGGATCTTGGACATCATTATACTGAAAGTATCTCTTGATATCTCTTATCTAATCTTTCTTTAAGATTGACATCATAGAAAAAAAACTTTGAATTTTACATTACCTCTATCATTTATAAATGAGATCAAATTCTCAACGAGGTATTTTTCATCAACATTTCATTCTTTCTCCATCTCATGTTTACATTCTAAAATTTACTATGGATCTAGCATCAATAATCCTTGTGTTCTCTAATTCTTTGATTCACCTTCTCAATTACTTCAATTCTTGGTTCCTCACACCTCCTTGATATACTATCCTCTTTGTGGTAACATCCTTAGGATTTTTCTTACAATCCTCAACTAGACTACATTTCACAAACCTTTCTTTTTGTGTTTCCTCTCACCACTTGTCTCTCAACAAACACAAGTTGAAATGACCTTGCCTTAGGTCTCTTTGTTGCCATGGATGCATAGGAACCAATCTCACCGAACCCAACTCTCAGGAGCTATTTAGTCTGATGATTTTCAAATTCTTAACTAGAAGTTAAACCTTGATTTGTAACCACTTGATGCATCATATATAATCTATATTTTTGTAACACAATTACATGCCTAACTCGACACTATCAGAGTGTAATAACTATAATAGTAGCTTAATTAATCACACTATACATATTTTAAAGACCTAAATATGAGAGAATCAATAATATAAATAACATAAAATAGAAGGGTTATGATAGAATTTATCCCTTTATTGAATAATACACTAAATTGGCCCATTGATTACAATATGTAGGTCTTACTCTCTAAAATAATGTTTTGATTCAAACAAGCATGCTCAAATTGTTAAATAGTCTTAGACTTCCCCGAGTTAAGACTTCTCTTCTCATGTTGCTAATTGCAAACTCCCCTCTCATTTGCTAATTCAATATATTTATAATTTATTCTTGGAATTTTCAGTTTACATTGTAATATAACAATCTTTCTAACTCTTTATCTCATCCCAAGTCATCTTTATGAATTTGTAGGTGTATCTTGTGATCAATCTCCTTTGTGATTTACAATCTAACTCTCATGTATTTTTGTTTTAGCAATTCTATAGTAGTGCATCAATTCTATAACAATGGGGACCTCTTTATACATCCTACTAAGCCAAGTAGTTAAACAATAATAAATGTAGATTAGGAGAAAATATTTGATGTTGAATGTACAAGCCCAAGTATGATCCTTTGCAAAAAGTCCAATCAATTTTCTTAGGTTTAAATAACATCATATTCCTTATTAAATTGTTTCAGATACCTCCTAGATACTTAATATGCACATCCACATCTAGGATCTTTAGAGAAACACCCAACACAATGGCTTGTTCTTTGGATTTAGTGTATTATTTTATGCCTTGTAATTGATTATGTGGGAAGTGATGAAAATGTATCCATTGGTATTTCTCATATCCTATAAGGAAATAATATGATATAATGAGAGATTTAAACACCTTCCACTTAGTCCATTGAGGATCCCACTCCAACCTAAGTGTATCCCTGTGGATTTAACACCAAGTTTGGGCACAAACGTCTAAATCTAGTAGGCACATATATATTTTTCTCTTCTCTTATGTTATGAAAATTGAAATAAACTTATAACTGTTTCTACCATCGATTCAAATAAACAACATTAATATCATATTGGTAGGGTTTGATGTGCATTCTTTTTCATTGGAAGGGCGCGATTTTAGAACTTATCATCTCTTTCTTCCTCTCCTTTTTAATTCATTTTCTAGATTTTTTTTGTGTTTATGTTTCCTATCTAAGATATTTTTTGAGTTAGGGATACCAAAATCCTCAAAAGTTACAAACTCACACTCTTGGGTTGCTATGAGGATTGTCATGTTGTGAGAGATGCCAATGATTTGTGTTTCTAACATTAAGAATCTCTGCTCTGAATCATCCCTTGGATTGTCACTACACTTATATACCATATATATGTTTTTTAGAATTCTTTCTTATGCCACTTCGTGAATCTTGTGATTTGCCACAAAAATCCCATAGAATGTTGTCATGGTAACACTATGATCTATAAAATATAGAGGATATTCCAATGGATTAGTTTGTCACAATATGTCTAGGAAGTTTTTGAAAACTTATGTCATGAATTTTTTTACTTAATATTAAGATTTAATATTACAATCTCAACATGTATAGTAGACCTTGATATATATAAGAAAGAACAAGTCATAAAACTTGAGAACTGAACCCTTAAAATTCCAAGGATCCTAAAACATTTAGCATTGACATCAAAAGAATATATATAGAAAACCCCTTAAGACATGGTAACATCATTAATTACTCCTTACGGAAGGAATCACTCCACAAGCCATGCTTGCTACAAAACGATACAATCCAACACATCTCTAATACAATGATAGTCATGTATATTTATTTCTCTTTCATCAATATTCCTAGGGGTCTATATCAACTACCCCTTCTTATTATATTATTTCATTTTAATTACATAGTGGGGCTATTCTATTATAATGGTCGCATTATACTCATTATTCCCTTGGGCCCTTCCCAGGTAACCAACACTAGCATTCCTATGTACATTACATATCATCTCTATTGACATATTTCATCCTCAAAACATGGGAAGAATCCATATAACATGACTTATTAAGTAATGTAGTCAACTAAAACGATGCATGAATATCCATTCCTCCTTGTGGAATGTGAACATCGAGTCCAACTATGACTTTTTATTTGAACTTGATTTTGGTTTCTTCTTGGGATTGATTTCTTCATCAGGATATTTTGATATTTCCATGCATTGCTTTCAGTCTTCTAGCTTCCTCCATATTTTTTACATTTTTTGTTCTATGTCGGTTCATATTAAGGTTGCTGATTCTCATGCCCTTATCTTAATCAATTTTGTTTCTTTGAGTGGTGTGAGTGGTGATATACAACATCCTTATCTATTGGTTATTATTTCTTTGACTCTTCAACATTTGGTTCCTTCACTTATTCTCCCTTCTTATGCTCTTCAGGGGGATTTCCTTCAAGATCTTTCATATGCTCATCTTTAACTTTAGACTATTTGTCTGATGTGTTGTTAAGTATCACATTTTTTAGCCTTGTAAGGAATTCTTTAGGTGCTTCATTAGGACCTTCTTGTTTAATGATGCGGGAGGTTGACGAAATAAGGTGGTAGTCTAAAAATAGACTAATGGTTAAGTTTATAACCAATCAACTACGTTTAATTAGATTTTGTACGTGACCTTTTCCCCTTGAGGGTCCTGCTTTTCTCAATAAACACCGTCGGACCCACTTTAACTTTACCTTTTACTAAGTGCTTCACTATGTACCATTGATCTTCTCTCTCCAGATCTAACGGCTCTCGCTTTCCTCGATCACCAACTGGCCCGTCATTTTTCCATCATCGATCTACTTTGTCCAATCCAACGGTCGTCGTCCAATCTCGCGCGGACTCTAGGACGATCGTTATCACTTAAGAGGCACATGATAAAATCTATTTTCTCTCTCTTCTATCTGCTACGTGTCGAGCGCTGAGGCTAATTGCTCGGACTTGGAATATTACCACTTACCACCTTTTGAGCACACAATATATCACTTCCCGCTCATCAAATACAACCCATGTGTTTTAAATCAAAACTTTAATAAAGCGCTTAAGGAAGGTTTAGCACTTAATTCCAATATTAACCTTTAACGCTAAATGATTGTGATTAACGATAAAACACATAAATGCCGAGATTTATAATAAAAATGTTAAAATAGAGTGAATACTCATTTAGGGTTGAGAACACTGATACACAGACTCAATTGAACTTTTGCACTAGAATTAACACACAACTACACGCTTAAACAATTTATTCAATAAAATAGGAACTATAGGGTCTCGACCCTCTCGGCTCAATTACAACAGTTTTATTTGACCTCTGTCACAACCTCAAACCCTATCTATCACTCAACCTCTCGCTTACTCACTCAAATCCATATCATCTCAGCTAATCCTTCTTCATTACATTCTTTTCTCTTTTAAGAGTCAAATCCTATTCTAACTACATTAATAACTCAATCTCTATTTTAATCAATCTAACAATTAAATCTCTATTCTTAAGCTCTATTACACACCTATGCTAACAACTTATCCCTTAGTCTAAAATAATACAATTTTCTAATTATTACAATAATGAAGCAAAGATCATTTTTGAGAGATCCAACCCTCTCTACTAAAACTAACTTTTGATCACTCTGGTCAATGAAATTCAACTCATTTAGCCACAACATGTGAACAAACAATCACATTGTTGGCTAAGTCCGGATGCTCCTACATCAGACTCCCGGGGAAGAAAAGAATCATCCCTCAGACTTTCAAGGTTTACTCCATACTTCTGCAACTCTGCTGCTGTCAACCAACTAGAATCCTCCACTGGTTGTCCTTTCCATTTGACTAGATACTGAAAATAAACCTGTCCTTTGGTTCTTTTGGATACTCTTTTCTCCAAACCAGCTTCCACCTCTTTCTTGACTATCTTTGGCATTTGTTCTTCCGAGTTCAAAGTTTGAACTTCATCTTCTGTAGCTCTGCCTCTGTCTCTTTGTATGGCTACAAATCTGCAACATTGAAGATAGGTGATATTCCAATTCCTTTTGGCAATTCAATTTCATGAGCATTAGTTGAAAACTTTCTTACAATTCTACATGGCCATATCTTTTTCATCTTTAGTTTATTGTAACTCTTAGCAGGAAATATTTCTTTTCTGAAGTATACCATCACTAAATCTGCCACTTGGAATTCTTTTTCTCTTCACTTCATATCAACCCTCTGTTTGTATTTGTCACTGCTTTCCTGCAATCTACCTTTGACATATTCTTGTAGTCTCTGCATCTACTCTGCAAACTCTTCAACATTTTCACTTCTTTCCTCCGGTTTACCCAAATTTATGAGCTCATACACACTCTTGGATTCATTCCAAAAACAATCTGAAATGGAGTCATTCTAGTACTTTGGTTTTGTTATGAAACCAACTCACAAAAAGATAGAAAATATAGATTAATGCCTTAGAATTTAGTCTCTTCGAGGGGGAAACCTCCTTTACATTACATAAATGAACAATTCTTGGATGATTCAAATGACATTACCTCCTTTCTATATATAGGAGTCTAAGGGGTCATAATATTATCAGAGCTGACATAACAATAATAATGTAAGGGTACAATAATAACAATAGTGGGCTTCTATGGGGCACAATAGTAATAATATGGGGACTACATGGGTACAAAAATATAATAAGGGGGTTGTACTAATAACAATAAGGGGTTACACTAGTAGTATAGGGGCCTAACATGCCCCTCTCCTTCATAAATTGTTGTCCTCAACGCTTGAGTATTTCTTGATGCTTCTATATAAAATTCTTGTCCTCCCATGTGGAATCTTTAGCAGGTAAGTTCTTCCACTTGATGAGATACTCTGAAATTGATTGATTTCATGGCTGTCGGGTTCTTGTTTCTGTGACTGCTCTAGATTCCAATATGATTTTTCCTTCCTCTTCAAGTTCTGGCAATATTGTTGGAACTGGGATATTTGACAAATTTTGAATGAGTTCCCACCTTGCTTCACCATTCTTCCATTCATACCTTCCTTTGTTCATCAAATTTGGTTGGATAATATAAATATCACAAAAAAATGCTTCCACATCCTCATCCTTTCTTGAGAGTGCACCTGCAACAAAAAATTTCTTCCCTTTTCTGTAGATGATGTCAAAGTCATAACCCAACATATTTGTGACCCATTTTTTGTGTTCTTCTAATGATAATATTTGTTCTAAAATGTATTTAAGATTGTCATGATCCATTTTTACCTTGAAGTGTCTTCCCATTGGGTAAGGTCGCCATTTCTTAAGTGCATGTAGCATTGCCAGCATTTCCTTCTCATAAATAGCTTGCTCGAGATATAACCGTAGAAATACCCAATCACCTACATCAAAACATTTTTCACTGCGATATTGATCTACCTATTTTTTCATTCGATTCTGCACCAAAGTGGCGTTATCCTTTAAATTTTGGAGAACTTGTTGTCAGGGAAAATATTAAGAACCACCCTAAATTTATATGTATAATAAATGGGCTAATCCCCATGATACATAGGAAAAATGGGAGGCGATTTTATCAATAATATAATATGTATGTATAATTTTTTGGCAAATCTCTCACCAGATTATATTATCTTGTACAGTGATGGAGAATCTTTCTTTGAATTATAAAATCTTGTAAGATCTTGGCAAATCTTTTACTGAATAATAAAACATTGTGAAGTCTTGGCGAATGTTTTGTTAAAATATGAAACCATATATGATAATAAGAAAAAATATTCATTAAACTGTAATATACTAACATACATGTTTGGAAAAAATAAACATAATTTTCTCTTCCTACAAACAATGTTCCAAGTTTTAGTGGCCGTGTTTGTCAAGGTTCTTACAATACACTCTTTCATATCCTTCTGTTAGTTTTGATAATATTCCACAACAAAGTTCTTGTAGGTGTTGATATTGGCAACGAATTTTGTCAAGGTAGGAGAGATTAATCTTTTCTCTACAACTTTTTTCAAGCTACCACTTTTTTCAAGTTATCAAATTTCTTTCTTATTCCATAGACTCCAACTGCGAGATAAAAACAAAACACATCAAGTTTGTTTACCCTAACACGCCAACAAGTAGTAAGCCCTAACTATATTATATAAGAAAGTATTTGGTATCCCAAAGGCTTGAAGGGGATCTAATTGAAAGAAGTGACCATTGTGAGAATCCTTCCAATCAATATATGAATATATAAATGTAGATTTATTATTATTTTAATTGGAAATCTTCAATTAAATAATAAAATCAAATTACTTCTCTCCCCATCTAAATTGCTTATTAGCATAATTCACTACCCTCATAGGTCTCACATTTTTTAAAAACGTTGTAACATGTAGATTAATTTCGTATTGGTGAACAATATCCACCTTTTAGGAAAATATGGTGCAGTGGCTCCAACCCCTACAGATCATTAGGAAAAACTAAGAAAAGCACATAAGATGAAAGGTTGTACATACCAACTTATTTTTCAAACAACTAATCCAACATCAGTACCTAAACTCTTTCATGAAGATATAATATTGAGAATGTTTGAAAAATGGTGAAAAATCTTTTGAGAGGGTGATGAGGAAAGAGTGATAAGGTTTCATTGTTTTGAATTTTTTTTGTTAAATCACAAAAAGTTAAAAACAAATCACAAAAAGTTAGAAACCAATATTAATGGAGATATTGGTATTTTTTACTAAATTTTGTGAAGTGACTAAATGTAGCTTTAACCATTCACCTTAAGATGTTTTACAATATAATTTCCTAAGTCTATTTAATATCTTCATTATCATAAAAACCAACCTATATCCGTCTTAACTCCACATCTACCACTCTTAGGGGGATGAAATCTATTTA